>JBBPFQ010000075.1:5637160-5656720 GCA_037974815.1 Kaempferia elegans
GATTGTAGTATGAATGTTTTGAAGTTGGTTGCATGCCTTATTGTTAATAAGTATGTTTGTAAACCGTTGGAAGGTTTTGATGAAGTTCTACGACTTTCTTACTCAGAAAATTTCATGCTGGAATCTGTTTTTGTTTAGGGAAGTTCGGCTGTTGTAGGGATGCTGGAAAGGGAGGGGTTTGGAGGGCTGAGAAGGTTTGGGTAAGGTGAGGAAAAAGGGCTGGAAGGGCTGATTTTGATTTGTTATTCGGGGATAAATCGTTGCCAATGTTGCGATTATTTTTTGTCATATTTGTTTCCTGGTTGCCTGTAAGTTGATTTATGTTTCCAGAATTTTTAATCAGAATTCTATCCATTTACATAGGCTCGAGTAACTAATTTCTTTTAGTCGGTAATTTGAGAATAGGATTTCCTACGATCTGATTGAAACCAGAAATGATACAAACAAACAAAAAAAATTAGAGTTTTAAGTGGTAAATTGACAGAAGGAAAGGTTGAGATGCTTTAACATGTTTAAAGGAGATCAATAGGTTCTATACTTGTTATATCTATTGGATTGGAAGGTTTTAAGGTTTAGAGGGTGATCAAAGAATTGTCCGTGTTCAAAAATATATAGAGAGAGGGATGTTGCTAGGGCAGAACCCTTAAAGATTTTTACTTTTTATTTATGTCTACGCACATTTAATTCATTTAACATAACATGTAGTAACAATTTTTATTTTTATGCATGAAAAGCAACCCGTTTTGTTTTTAGCAACGACTCTTTGATGCATGAAATATAAATTGCTTTGACTTAGCATGCAATGTAAATTATCTTTTTTTTTCAATAAACTGTAAATGCATGAAAAATAAGCTATTTTTTTTAATGTGGCAATTTAACGGTAAAGGAGTCCGGTTTAAAGAATACCATAATTCTTTATCAAATCATAGGAAAAGGATTTGTGGGATCCGGCTTAGAGGATACCAAAATCGTTACCAAAGCTTGTGGAAACCTAGCTTAGAGGATACCGGAAAACACTATCAAACCTAGTACTATGGTAAGGATCTAGCTTAGAGGATACCCGAATCCTTACCAAAGCTTGGGAAACCCAGCTTAGAGGATACCGGGTAACATTACCAAACCTAGTACTAGGAAAAATATTTGGCCAAATTAACAAAGGTTGAGGTAACGGAGCCACTTTCAATGAACTATACTCGTTTAATATTAAAGTTTAAGATTGATGCGAAAGTAAATGTTTGATGTTAGTTTATTATAGTTTAAACGTACATGGAATTAAATGGCAACAGGAATTTAAATTTTTATTTTTAAATGTTCAAGCTATGTTCTTAAAGATATATTAAAAAGCATGTGTATGTATAGTTATTTTTTGTTATAAAATGTTAAACTTGTTGGGTCTTTAGACTCACTAGGTCCATATAGTACAGGTAATGAGGGGATAGAGGATATGGATGAGCTAGCTCGTACCTGGCAGTGCACACCCGGTGGCCATTTTATTTCAGCTTATGTCATTCTCCGCATTAGGATGTTGGATTTTCCTTTTCGAGTCGGTGATGTAGTTGATTGTTAGATGTTTTATAACCCTTTAATTGGTTGGTTGCACATTTTGATTTTTTGGAAATTTATTTACTACTATGATGTATGGAATTTTTATTGGGTTTCTAGTTGAGCATGTTCAGAATGCATGATGTTGGAGTTGAGTTATTTAAATTACGAAGTTTTGGATGTTTGGTACTGCATGTTTTAAAAAAAAAAACTTTAAACATTATAAAGTGTTGGGATGTTTTATATCCCACTTATCATAAAGTTCTGAGAACCGTTTTCTTCCTATTGCTTTAGTGAAGACATTGGCAACTTAGTTGAATGATGATGTGAATGGAGTGACAATTTTCTGACTAATTAGACACTCACGAATAGAGTGACAGTCAACCTCAATATGCTTAATCCTCTTATGGAAAAATGGGTTACTTGCAATGTGAATAGCTGTTTGATTATCATAGTACATTGGCAGTGGTTCATTGTAGATGAACCCTAATTCTTCAAGCAAATTCTTTAGTCATAACATCTAGATTACAGTGAGTCATGGCTCTGTACTCGGCTTCAACGACCAATCTAGCAATAACAGTTTGTTTCTTACTTTGATATGATACTAGATTTCCTCCTACATAAGTGCAATACTTCAGAAGTAGACCGTCGATCTTATACCTAGCATAGTCAGCATTAGAATAAGCTTCGATCTTTAGGAGCCCATTTCTTTTAAATGACAATCCTTTTCCTGAAGATTTCTTAATGTACTTAAGAATCCTGATAGAGTGAACTTACTTCGACTTATCCATAAAATAATTGACTATTCAAACTGTAAAGGAGATGTCAGGTCTCGTTACTGTTAAATAGATGAGTTTACCAAAAAGTCATCTATATTTTACCTAATCCTCAAAAAACTCTCCAGTATCATCTCAAACACTTGAATTGATATTCATAGGTTTATTGACTGATTTCGTTCCAAGCAATCCAGTTTCATTGAATAAATCTGTAGCATACTTCCTTTGGCATAATGAAACTCTTGATTTGTTGTGAGCAATTTCAATTCCCAAAATATACATCGGACGTCCCATATCCGTCATCACAAAGTGTTGCTGCAAATACTTCTTAACTTCTTCTATCGCACATATATCCTTACCGAAAATTAGGATATCAACAACATAAATAATAAGAATGATAATCCCATTTGTGTTGTGTCGTACAAACACAGAATGATCTGATTTGCACTATTGGAAGCCAACAACACTGATTATATTACTAAATTTATCAAACCAAGCTATGGGACTTTGTTTAAGACCATAAATAGTCTTTTTAAATCTGCAAACCATAGTAGTATTCTCCCCCCAAGCAACATACCTTAAGGTTGCTCCATAAACACGATCTCATGCAAATCGCCATAAAAAAAAAGCATTATTTACATCGAACTGATACATTGGCCAAGATTGATTGACAGCCAAGGAGAATAAAACTCTAACAGAATTCAGACAAGTAGGAGAGAATGTCTTAAAGTAATTAACATCATAATTTTGTGTACATCCTTTGGCCACCAGATGAGTTTTGTATCAATCAATAGTACCGACAGGCAACAATATCAACAGAGGGTGGTGCAGCCACCAGCTCCCAAGTACTACAAAAGATAGGGTAGACATTATCTCTTCCATTGTTGTTCGCCAAGCCGAGTGTTGATAAGTCGTAGAGTAGGAAGTTAAAACTTCGGTAGATGACAGAGAAACAGCAAAAGCGCGGAAAGCATGACTAAGATAATCAAACAAGATATGATTAGACAAATGATGAGTAGCGCAAGACTACATACCTTTACAAGAGCAATAGGGAGATCAATATCGAAAGGATGAGGAGCATCAGGAGTTGCAAGAAGAGGAGGCGAAGGACATGAATCTGGTTCTCGCCAATCACGCCTATGTACACCTACAATGGTTTAGGAGACGGAGCATTTGTAGTGGGGGTCATGGATGGTGGGATAGGTAATGGAGATGTTATATATCATGTGACTGAGCTACACGGGGGAAAATTATGATTGGGACTCCCAAAAAAAATGTAACATCAGCACAAGTAACAACGTTTTGTAAGTAGGTCAAGACAACGATATCCATTTTTGTCTGAGAATATTCCAGTAGGATGCAATTAATAGAGTGAGGCGACAATTAGTCCAAGCCAGAGTAAAATTATGAACAAAACAAACACAACCAAATATACGAGGAGATAAGGAGAAAAGAGATTTATCAGGATAAAGACGAGAAGGGGATATTCCCTTGTAACCGAGGAGACGGCATCCTATTTATGAGAAAGCAAGCTGACATCACCCCACAAAAACTTAGGAGCATGCAGGTGACAAAGAAAAGTACAAGCTACGTCTAAAATATGACGGTGTTTGTGTTTAGCAACTCTATTTTACTAGGAAGTGTATAAACAAGAGGTTTAATGAATTATGCCATGAGAATCACATACTGTACTCTGAGTGAACTCAAGTGCATTATCGGTACAAAGAATGTGCAAGGTAACATAATATTGAGTTTTTATTTCATTATAAAATGATGTTAATACCTTAGGAACCTTACTATTATGTTTGAGTAAATATAACCAAGTCATGCAAGAATAACTATCAACAAAAGCTATAAAATATTGAAAACCTCCTCTCAACACAATTCTACTAGGCTCCCAAACATCACAATGAACAAGTTCAAATGCAAAAGAAATATGTTTATCAACTCTAGAAAGAAAAGAAGTACTATAGAAATAAGTGGATGAAATGGGAGCTAAACTTTTAAGAGCGGAAGAAGATGGGTGACCGAGACGACAATGCCACTGATAAGGAGACAATTGCTGAGAGTGCGTATGAACTTGCAAGTGTAATCGAATCTAGCCTGTATAGGTCATCACTCTCATGTCCACCAACCATCCTCTTCGTGTGTAGGTCCTTAAAAATATAATAGGATGGATAAAAATATACAGGTGTGAGCTTTTGTTAGTTGGCTTATGGACAATAAACTAACCAAAAATTTAAGGGCAAAGAGAACATTTTCAAGAGTAATATTTATGGTGGGTCTGACAACACCTCTTCTCATAATCGGAGAATAGGTATCATTGGCTAGACGGACTGATAAAAGATGAGAAAACAAACGAGGAAGAGAAAACAGACATGTTATCAGTAATATGAGTAGACACACCGGAATCTAGCATCCAAGACTTATCACAAGGCACAGCAAACGCTCCTGGAGACGATGAGGCAGCAATGGTAGAGGGAATGTTAGCAGAAGAGCGAAGCAATTTCTCATAATCAATATGAGAAACAGAAACCATATTTTCACGATTGTCCGTGTCTGGTGATGGAGTCAATAGTTCGGCCATTATTAGCCAAGCCAGGTTTACCAAACTTCGCCCAACACTTCTCTGAGGCATGGTTGGAAGGCCATAGTGAACACACGAACGGCTACTCTTTAGTATCATTTTCACGACCACGATCGCGACTACTTATTACGACCCTGAAAGAACCCACAACCACAAGCAGTCATAGCCAACGGACTCCTCCATACTGTTGAGAACCCAAGCCATAACAGAGCAATCGTCTGAAACCCAAAGAGCTCGAAACAGAGCATTCAATAACGTGAGAATGTTATCACTTGCCAGTAGATTATCCCAAACTGGTCGTAGAGTGGAATTCAAACCGGATAGAAACTTTGCAACCAAAAATTTCTCCCCCTGATTCTTCTGAGTCAGAGTGTCACAAGACATGAAGAAAGCGGATGATATAGTATAATTTCATCGGCAGCCCCCTTAAGAGTAGCAAAATAGTTACTAACAGATTGACCATCCCAGTGACGAGAGGAGATTTTCATATAATTTGAAAACCCAAGAAACATTCTTATCATTAGAATACATGTCACATAAGGTACCCCACAATCTCCTTGCCAGTCTCCACAAACAAAACATTAATACTCACAGACTCCTCCATATTGTTGAGAACCCAAGCCATAACAGAGCGATCGTCTGAAACCCAATCTAAATATTTCGGATCTTTAGGGTTTGGGAATAATTCAAGTGAACGTGACTACAAGAGATAGTTGTCCATTCAATTTAACAATGGTAGCCAAATTGGGTTTAGAATCTAAAACTTCATCATAGGAGGAAATCAAAGGCAGAACCTAAGTAGCAACAGATTAGGACAGCGCTAGTTGGCAGCTGCAGTAGAAGACGGCAGCAAGGGACGTCGGTGCCGAAATCGATAGTAAAGTACGTCAACATTGAAATTGACAGCGAGGGACGTCAACGCCGAAATCAGCAATAAGGGACGTCAACGCCAAAATCGATAGCAAAGTACATCAGCACCGAAATCGACAGCAAGGGATGTCGGCGCCGAAATCAGCAACAAGTGATGTCGGCACCGAAATCGACAACAAGGGACATTGGCATTGGAATCGACAACAAAAGACATCCACACCGAAATTGGCAGCAAAGGGCATCGATAGAGCAAGAGGCACAACAATAGTATTGGAGGTAGATACCATGTAAAAGGGAAAGAAATAATATATTTTCCAATCACCTAATTTGGCATGTGCGTGTTTATATACATAAGGAGGGAAAGAGGATCCTATAAATTATGGTATGCTTATCAATCATTAATTATAATTTATCTTAATCCCTATAATCAAACTAATTTAAATCAATCATAATCCCTACAATAAGGGAATCTTTGGAAGAATTCAACATAATATAATTGTGTAGCAGAGATTAACAATAGGCATCGTGTTGAGTCTGCAAGAACCTTAATACTTCTAACAGAGTTCCACTTAAGTTTGGGATGATGCAATGCTAACATCATATTTTCTTATAAATTGCATGACTACTTCATAATAAGTCCTTTTACTTTTCTTCCCTCGCAATAAACCATACAATATTTCATCTTGCATATTTGGATGAACTTGCTTTGTTTCATATGTTGTCCTCAAGGAATGATAAGCTATCGTCTTTTCTTTCCAGATGTTCTAGGTTACAAAAGTGTTGCCAATGTTATTCTCCAAAGTTACATTCGAGCTTTTGTTTCAGCTAAGGTAACATTCCCTGAGTCTATCCTTTTTCTCAGTCTCACCTAATGCATCTGAGGTGATAGCTGAGGCGCTCCCCATGCCCACACCTTTGTATAAACCATCATATTCTATTTTGTGAATAGTAATATAAAATTTGGAATTACCAAAGATACACAAAAGAGAGATGGTTTCATTGCAGTATCTCAGAGCAAAGATCCCATATGTGATTCTTTATAAGAATTGAACTAGAATGCCTACAGTCCACTTAACAATGACAAGACTTACCTAGTCATCATTTTATATCGGTTTATGTACTCTTCTCCATAATTTCTTCGCTCCATGAGCTGCATGTGGATATACAAATAAGATTGAAACTCATAACTAAATGCCTGAATGATAGTTTCTAAAAGAGGATATAAAAATACAAATAAGTAGCTCAGTGTTAAAGAAAGCTTCTATTACAGATGTTCAATTAAACTTCAAGTTAGAAACTGTAATTCAGCACTAGGACAGTACATCATTCAGTGGCCTGATTTTTATTCTTTAGTAAAAACAAAAAACTAAATCTAGTACTGAGAGCCGAGAAGATATTACATATAGTTTACTAGTTTAAAGGTTTCACGGAAAGAAGAATTAGTTGGCCAAATAGAATTCTCAATAATGCGGGGACATGAAATGGGAAAACTAAGAAAATTTAGTCTCTTGATTTAACTAATACGATTTTTCTGTTAGCTGGGTTTTACAAATGAATAAAAGGAAATGATACCTTGAAAAGATTGGCTTCCAGGTCAGACTGTGATCTGCAAAAATAGCATGGTTAAGTAAAAATATACAAAGTAACACTGATTTGAAGAGTCATCTCTAAAGGATGAACTTGAAGCAATTTTTTTAAGAAACAAAGGCAATACAGATGCAACAATGGTTTAAAGTTTACTTAGCACTGGCTAGTCCAACCACAAGAGTGTAACTAGACCAGCCACCCAACACCTAGATGAAATGAGACAAAGTTGCTGCTAATGGGGATGGCCAGTGGTCTGTTCTGTGCTGCCTGCAAATGTTGCTCTGGAGTTCATTCTCAATGGCTTATTTCATTTCCCTCACATCCATATGACCTCCTGATACCCTTTTGTCCCACTCATACTCTGATTTTTTATCCATCCACACTAAATTCCTAGTCATTCAAGTGGATGAGAAGGCTCAATGGAGACGAGTTCATATCATTTTTTGCTTCATTCAACATGAAGACAAGTAACGTGGGATCGGTGGCATACAATCAGGGATAGCATTCCACTTCTCAAGGAGTGGAAGAGGAAGATACTGAAAACATAAAAATGGAGATATGCAACTCCCAAGCAGGAGATGTAAATGATACACCTATTTCATATAGGTTTTTTACCATGTATTGATGTGTATTTAATCCCATTTTATATGCATATATTTCATATTTCCATCTCTTTGTGCTTCATTTTGATATTTTCCTAGTTCAGAGAACCATGTGTTTCTTTTGATAGGGTGCGGACAGGAGCAAAAATGGTTCTCAACGACCACTTTTGGAGATTTCAGAACCTGCAGTGTCGTGTCCAAATCCCAGGCCCTTTCCAGATCCGGCCACGAGCAGTGTTGGAAATAAAGATTCTTCACAGAGCCCCACACGGGAGCCCGTGCCGACCAGCATTGCCCGTGTCAGGCACCAGAGGAGCTCACAGCGCCCAACACGAGTGTTCGTGTCTGCTGTCACAACCTGTGTCCAGTGCCTAAAATAGCCATATAAGTAAATTTCTTGGGGTTTTGATGGTATCCCAATTTGGAGTCACCCAAGGGCTCCAAGGTGACCTCGGAGGAGGTTCTAGAGAAGATTCGACACCATCAACACTAGGAATTCAGATCGGGAGCATCCAAAGACACATTTACGCAACAAGACTAAGATTTCTTTCTCCTTTTCTGAATAGGATCTTGATTGTAATTGTTTGAACTATGATTTCTGGTTGTAACTCCATTTCTATGGAGTAGATTATTCATTCTAGGATTAGGGAATAGCCCTTTGATATATGAACATCTTTTGTTGAATCTATTGAGTTTGAATGTTTTCTATTCAATTATATGTATATTTGTGGTCCGGATCTACCGTGTAAACACGATCTCGATGCCAAAACCACGAGATTCGTATCCCATAAGAATTCAAGGATAAATCGAAAGAATAACCCAATCCTCCGACCTATAGAAACCCGAAACGTGGAGAGTCGGCTATGAAAGTAGATTGAAATGCCACGAGAAGCAATAGGCTGTCATAAATCTTAATGGATCTATTCTAATTTGTCGCCACACAATAGGAGAAGGCAACTTAGAGGTTGTGGGATCACGTGACAGGTCTCCTTAGGAAAGCAATCTTTTAGCTCTGTCACTCTGAAGTAGACGACGAATTAGAATTTATATATCGGTGTAGTTCTAAAAGTTCACATTGAATAACATAGGATAGACGGCCTACTTTAACCACCATTGAGGATAGGAAATCAATCATAAATTAGGTGTTAATAATCATTGTAATGAAATCAAAATCCTAGAATTGTCTTCACCAATTGAATTCTCTCCGCTCATACACCTTTCTCTTCATCAATTATGTTCTCTCACTCTTCTTCACTCTGCCTTTCAAGGTTTCTAGTTCTCAAACACTCAAAGAATTGTATTTGTTTAGTAAGCTAGTACTTGACCATTAGTATTTGTGAGATTCATATCTTTTTATTACTTGACGACATTTCGTATACTTACGGATTTATCACATCAATAAACCTACACTAGATGTTCACAACTGTTCAATGGTAGTCTCAAAAGCAACATTAGTAGCTACAATTCTATCCTAAGGCTTTGAGCAAAGGTAAAACGATAGTGGGAGTGCCTAACAAATGCCAAGTTGGAAAAGCAGGTGGGAAACATGAATGGTCGTTGAACCTCTCTATGCAATTAATGAAATAAACAATTACCCTAATTGAGCCCCTAACATCCAGAGATATGCTGAGATCAGGCCTTATTACTCCTAAATATTAAATAAAAAATTCCCATTTGCTGAATTAAAATGCCCACTACTATGCATTAAGTTGTTTCACAAATAAGCTAGATTCTTGAATTAGGTTATTTAGTTAAATCACTTGATTGAAAATGAGGCAAATGCCCATTTAATTATAGAGGATATTTTAGTTCTGCAAATGTGAAATGAATTAATTTTGTCCATCATATTGTTCAATAAAACAACTAAGTGGTCGCTGCGCTAGGGTAAAATACCCCGTGATTTACCTACATGTATCTTGTCGTAGGGTCGATGATACTGGCGCTTAGGGTGAACGATATAACCTTTTGCTCCAATAAAACAACTAAATGAATTGAAACAAATTAATCACTTCCTAAGTTTAAAAAAAACAAATAAGACATTAAATTAATTGGTGCTTTCCTTTATTTTTAACGAGTATTTCACCCAATCAAACTATTTCACCAAATTAGCTATACAATTATTTGATATAACAACACAACTTGATGGGTTGAAATAATTGAAAAAGAATATTTATAAAGGAAGTAAATACATTTAATTTTATAGTTAAATATTTCTTAAAATTTAAAAAATCATAAATTAATCAAATTTGATTCTATTGGTAGTAAGCGGCCCTAATAGATTGAAATAGGCAAAATTAAATTATTTTTCCTTTTTAAAAACAAATGCCACTTGGTTAGATAGACATTTATCTATTTGATTTTCCATTAAGGATGTGACCAAGGTTGTCAAATTAAGATTTGTATAGTGAATTATTGTGGATAAGAATTCAATTATATAACTAAGGTTCAACCAAAATTATTATATTTTTAAAAATTTTCAATTGGTTCAAATAATTTTTAGTTTTAAATGGACTGTAAATAATGTAAAATGATTGATAGAATGAACCTCTCATTTTGTAGTTTTTTTTATAACGGTAAATTGTATTAAAGTTGATTGAGGACTTACCTGAGGAGCGCTCAAAAATCTAAAGACATGTGTTTGAACCTTTCTAGACAACCTCTCAATGTTTAGTGCATAATACACCCAAATGATGGGCTATGTTGAGCATACTCCCTCCATGATATCGTTGTTGGAACATCTCCAACAAGGCTACTGTTATCCTAAAGTTGTACCCGATGTGTTGCCAACTTTGAGCCCTCTCCCAGGTTTAATGACGGAACACATGAAGAAAAGGTGGTCCGTCGTCTCATCCGCCTGCTAGCACAACAAACAGGTTTTGCAGTTTACACCTGATTTTGGTACTCACAAGACACGTATCTTTGCCTCTCTTTATTATGTTCTAATTAATATGACCTATAATCATTTTTTACGTTCAATGTAATGCACGAAAAGCGAATTTAATGCTTAGAATTCTTTAGATACAAAATTTATATTTTAAAGATGGAATTCTAAGTTCTAAGTGATTTGTATAGCTTTAGGCTGTGAAGAGAATAAAATGCGATTAGAAAGAAAATATTTGAGATTGAGTGAGATTATTTTTTTATTTATGATAATCTATTATTTCAAAATGCTAAACTCGAATATTGGCAGGAAACGCTATAAATAAAAGGTTTTAGGATTAATAAAACAAAGACAAAATATATAAATTTAAGTTTATTAGACATAATGAACAATTATTAAGATAGAAAATAACAAATTGTGTAACAAAGAGTTTTAAGTATTTAGAATCATTTTTTAAAAAAGATAGAGGAATTGAGGGGATCTCTTACTTAGAATATAAGTAGGATGTTGAAATGGAGGAGAGCATAAGATGTTCATTGTGATCGTAAAATACTAAGGAAAATTTAACAAACAATTAGAATTGTTATGTTAAATGGGGTTGAATATAGTTATCACTCGAGCACATGAGCAAAAGATAAGAGGTGCAGAGATAAGGATATTAAGGTAAATGTGGAAACATATAAAGATGGACAAGATAAGAAAAGAAGATATTAGAGAGAAAGTTAGGTTGCTCTTACTAAGTGAAAACTCTACGAGACACAGGTTACACATTTATGATGGTACAAACGTATACATAGACAACCAATAAATGTTCTAGTTAAGCGATGTGAATCTATGAGAAATGTGCACATCAAACGAGAAAAACCAAAAAAAAAATCTAGTTAGCAACCAATAAAATAATATATAATTTATTTAAATATAAATGATAATATAGCACTGAGCTCAATAGCGTAGAAGGATCCAAATAGCCGACTCCACCTAGTGGAGTAAAGTTTGGTTATTGTTGTTGTATTATTTCAAGAGTAGATTAATTTTCTTTTCCAAAAAAAGAAAAATCATTACATTATGAAATTATTGCTAAATTAATATTCCTCTTACATTGTGATAAAAATCAATATCTTATATTAACTATGGCCATCTAGTTCGTGGAGGGGTGAATTGCCAAATGAGATTGTGGGGTTGAAACCCAGGGTTGGTAGGGCATAAATCCTAACACCTAGAAAAACTCACCCACTCTCCCGTTACCGTGATTAATCTCCTCCGTGCTGGACCTGCACGGGCTGGCGGGGCACGAGGACGTGCGTTTCCACTTTTTGTTTGCCAAACTAAGGTCATCCCATATTTCTTAAGAGAAACACATGTAAAATCTCACCATAAGCATGGAGAACCATTAACAACCAGCATCAAATCTAACAAAAGTTATATCTAATATTTTTAAAATAGTGAAATAATTCACAAAATACGAACTTTCTCGGGACTCTTAAACACAAAATATAAAAAAATGTATTAGAGCTTCAACTTTCAACATTTAAATACCTCTCTAATCTCAATAAAGCCACTTATACAATGTTTATTACATATTAAATTAATATATTAACAATCAAATTACAACATAATTAATAATTAATTGATATGTTAATTAATTAATAATAAATTTATTAACATATTAATTAATTATTGCATTACTATGTTTTGCCAAATTAAATCATCTACGAGACCTAAAAGCTCATGAAATCCACACAAGCCACCTTATCCTTGTTATTCTCCACCGGTACTACTAGATTTAAGTTTGCTATAAATCTTTCTCCAATGCTCATAGCCTTCAACAACTTCAACTGAACCAATATGCATTCTCTCCTTAATTACTAAACCTTTCATAGTTTATTCTCCTCTCCTCTCCTCTCCTCTTTCTGATCTTCATGAGTTGAAGTTGGATGGATTCGTGTGGCTTTGATGTTGGCCAAGACAAATGAACATACCATTTTACCTTGCTTGGCATGAGCAACGCGTTGTGGCATAGGTGGCACATTGATTTTCATGTCTTGATCTCCCAACATAACAAAATGTAAAACATTGTTGAATGGCATGACTCAATATTTCAAAATTCATTCTAATAGTAGTTTGTCACTTGATAGCTTAAATGCAAGGTTCTAAAATTCGTTAGGCACTAGTCGGAAGCCAGACCGACGCCTAGCATCTAGGCCGCCTAGGCGGGGACTAGGCGCCGCTAGGCGGATTCCTAGGAATCAACATAATTATATTATAACTCCAACACAATAACATCAAATTTAAAATAAGTTCAAAATTACACAACTAATAAAATATCATTAGACACAAATTCAATATCATCGGATACAAATTTAACATCAAATTTATTCTACTTCTTCTCCATAATTTTCAACAACTTGTTCTTCATCAGACACAAAATATCATCATAGTGATCCTCCTCTTCTTTAGATGCAAAATCATCCTCGTGAAGTTCTCTCACTCTAGAGCTTCTTCGGGGTTGTAGATTTTCATCTGCTCCACTTGTTTCGTCAATCATTTTCCATGTGAGCCCAAAAAGTAGTTCAACTTCATCATCTTCTCACCATCCACAATCCAACCTCGTGCATTTGAAGCATCTTTTGCAAGAAGGACATCGACATTCCTTTCTTTTTCTCTTTTTTGTTTGTTCAATAATCTAGCATTAAATTGGACAAATACTAGATTGTTAAATCTATTGACATCCAACCTTTTTTTTGTATGAATCTACAAAAAAAAAAAAAAAAGAGTAAATATTATAGTTAGTAACATGAATGTAAAACTTTTAAAATTAAAGACTTAAAGTGTACTCCTTCGAATGCACTCCAATTTCTTTCACACCCAGATAAACTTGTAGATACTGAAAGTATCCTCAATGTCACCCTTAGCAAATTGGGTGTGTGAGCTCCGTATGTACTCCACCATGCACAAGGATCAAATGTGTCATCATTTTTTCGCATACTTTTGTTGCCAATATTTTTCCAAATAACCCAGTGTTGTCTCTGTATTTTGTAAATTCTTTATTAATAATTTTTTCATGTGGATCTAACTCATTGGCATGCAAAATTTCCATGCATTCAAAAATGTCTATCACGACCTCCTCATAAAAAGCAATAGAACTATTTTTATAGTAAAAATAGCGATTCAACAACAAAAAAAAGTGGTATGTAATGGTGTATCAAGTCTATGCCTCATTTTTGACTCAATAATCACTATGATAGGCTTATAATTTGATTCCACGTTGTTCAGGGTCATTTGATATCTTCTTCAGCTTGAAGAAGCTCCCTATGTAGAAACCCCATCGATGGCTTTCTATCACCATCTACCAATAGAAGAACTCTTACCAAACGAGTAAATATTTTCAAACAAAGTGTCACACCATTCCAAAAACTCATGCTCATCACAGAGTAAGTCAATTTCCCTTTGTTTGTTTTTGACCATTAACATTTCTCCCACAACTTTACAATGTGAGGAAATTTGATGCAAATCTGGTAACTCCCGGCCGAACTACGTCTCTCTTCTTCGTGAAACTTCTCATCAATGACAAAGTCCTATTATGAGCATAAATGAAAATGGTAAAAGACTTGACTTGCTCAATAACCTTTTTAAATCGTGGAAGCTTGCCAATACATTAAAGCATGAGATTAACAGTGTGAGTTGCACATGAACTCCAAAAGATCCCAGGTTGTTTTTTCTCATCAATTTAGCTACAGTCATATTGTTAGTGGCATTGTCTGCTACAATCTGAACAATATTCTGAGCTCTTATTCAACATATTTGTCAACACACTCAAAAATAAGTCCAGATATGTGCCTCGTCTGAAGAGGCCTTAGACTCTAAAAATGTAGTACCCAGCTTGCAATTAACACACATATTTAAGATGTTTCTTCTTTTTATATCACTCCATGCATCTGTCATGATTGAGCACCTAATATTTGCCTATTCTTCTTCTTCCTGTTTCTTCATAGTTGCTTTGTTCTTTCAATTTCAACTTTCAACAGTGGCTTCCTAAGTGGATATTGAGTTAGAAGCTTGAATCCATGTCCAAATTGGCCCACTGCCTCCATTAGTTGTGTGAAACTATCATTATCAACAGCATTGAATATGATTCCATTTTCATGAACCCATCTCTCAACATATTGTTGAACTTGTTGAGTTCTCCCTTTGAAAAGAGTCTCGTTTATATTTTTCTAGCGAAGCACTTTACTCCCATGGAACTTAGATTTTCTGGAGCAATTGCGAATGCATATCTATCAATGGGTCAAGTGGAAGAGATTTTTTAATTCCATTTATCCCTTTAATTTCAGGACATTCTTCTTCGTCTAAAGAAATAGTCATCTTTGCTCTATAACTTTGTTCTTTCATTATTTTGTTTTTCTTTCTGTTCCTCCCTTCTAAAATAGTCTATTTGCACTTGTTTATGTCTTCTTGAGATACTTTTTGACAACCAGATACATTTCTAGGTATATTTGTTATGTGCTCCTTGATCTTATTCACTCCCCCGACATCGTTTTTTCATACAACTTGCATTTAATTTTGTTGAGGTTCTTAGGATCAATCAACATCCCAGACTCCCGTCCGATGTTATTTGACTTTCTCCTAAGAATGTCGGATTTGGGTTGAGTGACGGATGCTGTCAAAGATGGATTGTTTGTCATTGTTATTGTGATAACCTGAAAAGTTATTTAAGAATAAATTTAGGATATAAATGTAAAAAAAACAATAGTATAAATTAGTAAAAAAATTTATCAGAATTTAGAATATAAATGTGATTTAATATGAATTAATAAAAGTTATTAGGTTTTTTAAATTTTAAATATCAAATATATGAATATAAATATGATTTATATGAATTAATAAGATTTATTAGAATTTTTTTAATTTTAAATATAAAATATCAGAATATAAATTGATTAATAATATTTATTAGAAAATTTAAATTTTAAATATTTTTTTATAATTTATTTGGATAATTTAATTCGGGGGCATAAAAGTCTGTTTGAACTACCTTATTTAATTGAGGAATTGTTAAATTAAATAAATAATAAAAAAACATCGTGATGTCGTTGCTGCATCAAACTCCGACCGCGACGGACTTGTCAGAGGGCCCCGGACGCGTCGCCGGAAGCTTCATCGGAGGCTTCCTGCGACGCCAAAAGCGTCGGGGACGTGTCTAGCTAGCGTCGCGTGGCGCTAGAAGCGTCGTGGATGTGTACAACATTGCGCGGCGCTAGAAGCGTTGTGGACGTGCCTAAACTGGCCGCCCAACACCTTTCCAGTGCGGGTACTTGCTGCCTAGCGCCTAGGCGGCCCGCATTTTAGAACACTGTTCAACCTTAAACAATTGGTTCACCCCTAGAAACATCCAAAATGCATCTAGTTATCCCTATTGACCCCTTAATTAGACCTTCAAATATAACAATAGCTATTCCAATGCGTCAACAAATTCAGGTTGTCAAGTCTAGACGAGATAGTCAAAGACTTGTTGTTGTTCCCTTTTCATTTGGTGATAAGAAACAATATACTGAAACCATTCTTTTGTTCGGTCTTTGTTGAGTAATCTGGCTACTGAAGGATTGAGGTGGAAGATTTGATACATGGCTTGCCAATGGGGATGGAGGTAGAAGAATCAACCATTGCTTTCCAATATTCTTGCTAGGTTGTTCCCAGCTCTGATACCATGAAACAAAAATTGATCTTAAACACACACACACACACACACACACACACACACACACACACACACACAAAGGATTGCAGTGAAGTTAAAATTTAATTTATAACCACAACAGTTAATTTTAATTCAATGACAGTGACCTGACATCGAGTTTGCTATGTAGGTAACTGAAGCTGCATTTGAAAAGAGCGAAGAAGAAGCTTTATGGAATGCTTACATGAAAGTAGCATCTAAAATTCACCATGGTAAATTAAATGACTAATATTTTTAATCTATCTTCTGCGCCTTTTGTTTTTGGTTTTATGCTATGTTGGTGTACTTTTGTCATTTATTTGTCTCTAGGTGTTAGTATGGATAATTTCTTTGAAGCATCATTGGTGTTGCTGCGTCCACTTGAAGATTTTTTTAACAATGTCTTCGTGATGGCAGTGAGTATCTTCTTATGTAATTATTTACTTTGCCAAAAACAAGGTGCACTTTCTGCAAGTTAGTGAAGTATATGTCTTTATTGAATCAAGATTCAGAAAGTAAAACATGAATCCAATTTGACAGTATATACATAACCACTGTACTCCACCATCACCATGAAATAATTTTCTATTTAATTTCTAATATCATTTTATTTAGGATTATTCTGTAGCTTTGTTTGGCTTTTTTTTAGCAAAGATCCAGATTTTATTCTGCATTGCCAGTCAAGAATGGCATTCACCGTGTGGGGTGAGGATAATCTTCAATGTGGTAGTCGTGGGGATTTTTTTTACTTAGCATGCTTATCATAGCAATTTCCATCCCCTTTAAATTACTTCATTATATGTCTGCAACTCTTGTTAATTTGACATGTATGACGGTATGTTTGATGCGTGTATCCATTGTTAGAACTATTGATGTAGGCTCTCTACCTACCACTGGGGAATTAAGGCAAAAAAACCTTACCCACTGCATATGGACACGGAATGCACCAGAATATAGATCATAAAGGAAAGATGTCTTGTTCCACATCATTTATTTGTAAAAGAGGGAATCTCTTTGATAAATAACTGCAGGAGAGCCCCATAGAATGGATCAAGTAGTCGGTCAAGGAAAAATACTAGCTCTAAAAAAAAGAATAATAAATGAAATGGATACTAAGAAACAAAAGATAGAAATAGTTAAAAATATCTTTAAAGTTCAACATCTATCAATGGGTTTTTTTTCAGCCTGATGCTACTTAAATTTCTTGTTAGTTGAGGTTGGAATTTAGTTATATTCTATAAACAATCCGTTAACAATAGTGAAAGGGTTGATGCTAACAACTCCCAATAGCTTGTTAGAATGCACCAAATCAAAAGAGGATTCAACCAAATATGATAGAAGAATTGGTCTTTCAAAGGCAGCAAAATTAATTCTTAAATTTTCTGTGAAATTATGTAAAACCTTTAATTGAACGCACCTTGTATTCACATAAATATAGCTGATTTTAACTTAGTAATCCAATTCCTTTACTGATGATGTTAGCTTGAATAGTCTCTCATTTGAGATTTTCTTTTCTGTACTTTTGTGTCTGGTTCCTTAATATGTATTTATTGCATACGGCTGACATCTTTTTAACTTCAATCTCATTGTACTAATAGTCATTCCTGACAGGAGGATGAGAAAATAAAGAACAACAGATTAGCAATTCTCAAAAGAATTGCAGAACTACCAAATGGAATAGCAGATCTCTCAGTTTTGCCTGGGTTTTAAATGGCACCATTTTTTACCATCTCATAACATGAGATTCCAAGCTCAGAAGAAGCGTTTATATTTATCTCGGCGTGTTCTTGGTAACTGCCCTCAATTTGTCATGAATAAGTCTCAGCAATTAGTTACCATCTAATTTAAATTGTAATTAACATTTTATTAAGTATGATTAATTGCCAATATATAAACTAATAAATGTTACTTGTTTCGCTTTATTTTTTTTCCCACTTCTCATCAAGATGAATGTTGATTTCAAATCTAGAATTAAAAAAAAAAAAGAATACGAAAATTTTAAATATTTATTATATATTAAATATAGTTAAGCTATGAAACAAGAGATAAATGCTTATTCACTCTAGCTCAATGATCTTTTATATGATGGAGGTTTGGCACCTAGTGAAATATTTTATATTCATCAAAAATTGATTTCAAGATCTATTGAAGTAACCATATATGTAAGTATCAACTGTGTAAATATGTGACAGCGGATATACACAATGATTTAGATATAAACAATGATATTAGAGAAATGAAGTTATAGATTCTACCAGTCCAAGCTATCTAATACCATATGGATTGAATCATTATACGAGCTTAAAGTCATTTGGGTGGTTGGAAGGGAAAAAAAAAAAATCAATAGGACGTTTTTATGTTTGGAATCATCAAAATGGTTCCATTTTGTTTTTTTTGGACACATATTTCTATGTATAATTATTCAATTATTTTTCACTATCTCCCGTCTATATTTGTCATATAAATCTTGAACTAGGAGACATGTTATACTGACAATGAATTCGTAGTGGATATACAATTGTAGCAGTTATGAAATCATAACTGTTATAACATAAATATTAGGTAAGTTTTCAGAAGTCATAATTTTTTACTCAAATTGAATCATGAAATGCACAAATATATCAAATCAAAATTTTTAGAGATCTACATTTGAAGCTCCAAAGAATTGTAATCATTTTTATTAAGATTATTTTCTATGTCGTAGTAATTATAGTAACTACAATTACAAGCTACAATTATTGTAGCTGTTATGAAACCATAGTTGTGTTAGCTGCAAGTTATGACTATAGTAGTTATAATAGTTACAAAATCGTAATTGTTACAATGTGTCTAATCGATTTAGGATTTAGGTTGAAAATATATGCGAGATAATAATAGAATAATACTGGATGATAGTTATGTCATTTTAGATGGAGTGATGCATCTTTTTGATAAAAACAATCTAAAGTAGGACTTTCTTTGACGTTTTGGAAAAAATAAGAGCGTATTCTTGATTTTTGTCT
>JBBPFQ010000075.1:5686632-5696904 GCA_037974815.1 Kaempferia elegans
TTTTAGATTGAAAATTTTTGAGTTGGGTTTCGATCCGGTTTGGGTTCAGGTTTATCCGAATTTATAGGTCAATTGATTTTTTTCAGATTATCCTATTTTTTTTAAAAAAATTAGGATATTTTTATATATATTAATATTAATCTAATATTCATTGAGTATTGAGATAAAAGTAAAAAAAAAGGTTATATGGGTTGTATGGTTGGGTTTGTATTCGTCAAGTTAGTTTAGTTCGGATTGGGATTGAGGGATTTTTAGTTGAATTTAGGTTCGGGTTAAATTCAAATTGAGAGTTAAAAAAATTCACACCCAAGCTGATCCATCCGAATTGATGCACGGTACCCCCACACCCAAAATTTTACTGGGTTTTAAATATCCTGTTAAATTTATATTATTATTTATAATTATTTTTTTGTTTTGCAAGTCAATCAAACTTTAGGGCTCGTACACATACCACTTGCCATCTATTGGGGCGAGCCTGGTTGCCATTTTCATGGGCTTCGTTACTTATCTGGCCGCACGTACACAGATTTATTTAGTTGGTATTTATTTCCCAGTTCTATAAGCCCTCCGTCGAGTTTTGTCCGGTCGCGAATAGCTCCGGCAAGTCGACGTTTCGATTCTTCTACCTTTGGTCGGAATTACAGCAATCTGGTGATGGAGAAGGGATTCTTGCTTTCTTTTTTCCTCTAGGAATTCGCTGGGATTACTCTTATGTTTCTTCTCTATATTCTCTGAACCATAAATCAAACTAACACTACTTCACTCCATTTTCTCTTTAAAACGAAGAAGAAATTGAATCTACATTGTATTTTTGGTTAGTTGTGAAATTGTTCAGGCGAATACGTTTTCTCAATGGAAGCGAAGGAGAACGGTGAAACTTTCAGCTGCGAGTATAAATTGGTGAGTTGAATGGAAGTCCTTTTCTTTTCTTGGCGATTATTTTTTAGATGGCAATGAAAAGCTGGAAATTAGTGACTTTGTGATTACAACGTAGAGGGAAAGCCCTTCGAGGAGGAAAGAGAAGGTTTTTGTTGGTTGTGGGGCGGGTTTTGGTGGAGACAGACCGCAGGCAGCATTCAAATTGCTCCGAAGTGTTAACGAACTTGATTATCTTGTGCTTGAATGCTTGGCTGAAAGAACACTTGCTGAGCGATATCAACTTATGATGTCTGGAGGAAAAGGTTACGACACTCGAAGTATGTTAGATATTTAGTTTGCTTAAATTCTGTCTGGCAATTTATTGTGATTTTTTTGTATGTTTTGACGATCAAATAAAATTCCAAGTCATTCAGCAGCAGTTAAATTTGTCAGAAACATAGCAAGCTTATGTTCCACGTCAAAGATATAGAATATAGTATGGCAGTGCGGTTGGAAATGTATTCGACTTTTTCTTTTCCAATGTATAATGTGCTTCCACACTTGGTAATTTCAGTATCGGAATGGATGTCAATGCTTCTACCTTTGGCTGTAGAAAGAGGAACTTGTATAATAACTAACATGGGTGCAGGTAATGATCTTCTTTATCAGGGTCAATATGCAAGTTATTGTGTTGTCTTTATCAATATTAATCTGTTTTATTTATATCTCAAATGCTCAACTGGAAGTGGATCCTCTTGGCGCACAGCAAGTAGTGTTCGACCTTTCAACAACACTTGGACTTGATATAACTATTGCAGCTGTTTATGAAGTTTTTAAGGAGGAGACATCAGGTGTGCTCAAAATCGCCCAGCCTTGTAGAAAAGTTCCTTTTTTATCCTTTTATTTTTTTTGATTTATTTATATTCCAAACAATTAAATTTCATCTAATCTCTTGTAATAATTTTGAATATGATCATTTGCTTTACAGGTGTTATGTTTTCATATGAAGGATGCAAGATTTTGAAAGGGGTGAGGGCCTTATTACTATGGTAAACTATGATTGTAGATCTTTTATGGTTTGGGACTATAAACAATGTGTCAATTTCTTGCAATTATGTAACCTCAAATGGTGAGTTGTGGGTTACTAGAGGAGTTTTATAAACTTAGTTGACTGAGCTACTATTAACTTGAGTTTAAGCATTTTGGATCAATGCTTGAAGTTGATAAGTTAAGGAGTTAGTTCTCTCTGATTAGTCATGAAGATTGATAGTTAGACTTGATTCTAGACATGGTGAAGTGTTAACAAGGGCTACTGTGTGATGGTAGAGACACCATTGGGTCTCACTTGTCATTGATTAGGATGATTCTAGGCTATTAGTTGTCGTTTGAATCTTGATAGATGTCAAAACTTAAGTGGGGATTTTAACACCTTAATTTAGCCTCACATAGTAAGTTGTGGGCTAATAAAAGAGCTTTGTAATGTCAGATGAGTAAATTATTATTAAATCGGGCTTAAGACTTTTGGAGCAGTGGTTGGATCTAATTAGTTAATTGATCCTTTCATATGAGCAGGTAATGTTAAATTCATTCACTTAAAATATCCCCCATGAAGTTGTATGTTCATAATTTGTGTGTCTATTGTGATTATCGTTGCCATGGCACATAACAACTGTGCATATTGTTCTTTAGATTCTTTCTTAGTTGGAATCATTACTTAAACTCATATCCCTGAAAGAGGATCAATTTGTCAATACATAAATGAACATGGGACTATATGTAAGCATATCATGTATCCTAACATTCGTATAGGTACCAGGAGCTAACTAGTTTTTTTATTGAATTTTTCCTCATTAAATTACATGGTAGTATGGCTTTACTCTAGTAACTAAGAGATTGTGATTCGGTCCTTAATCGCTAATGCCCCTAGCTCCTAACAATTACATCTCTCATTAAGATCAAAATCATTTGTTATCTTCTTCTAACACCTAAAATGATTGTGATTCTCTACTATCTGCAAGTGCTTCACAAAGGTCATGATACATATTCATCTTCCCTTTGCATTGAGTCTCTCATATGATCACAATTAACCCTTATGATATCTTGGTGTTTTTTCTTCTTTAACTTTTTAGGATTCCCCGTACTATCTCAGAAACTCTATCTGCTATATGCAACAGGGCAGGCTATGAGAGATGAAATGAAAAAATTATTTTCTAATGACAAAGTAGTATTACTTTCTCTTCCTTGAAGTCTTTTGTTGGGTGCAAGTTGATGTGTATTATTTAAACATTATCTGAAGGTTGAATTGATAAGCTCAAACTCAACTAGTGGCAAAAATGCTACACACATGATGTTCACTTTATAGACATTTGCGATGGTGACTAAGATTGCTTCTATTCATTTTCTCATGTTGGCATGTATGCCTTGCTAATTTCACATCCTGGAAATAAATAACTTTTTAATTTATTCGATATGTTTTCTTATGAGTTTTCACATGGTTCAGTATTTTGAAATTATTTTCTTATACTATTGATTGTTTAACTTGCTAAAATTGCAGATGATTGAGAAACTATCAACAAGAGCTCCTGAAGTAGAGAATTGAAATTAAAAGTCTTGACTGAAGTTGCCAGAGAACATAATATCAAGTGGGAACCAAAGTCATTTGTAGATGAAATTAAGAAACAGAGAGATGATGTTCCGGTAAATTTTGTACTTTGTTTACATCTGATCCTCTATCTATGCATGGCCAATTGTTTCTGAACTCTTTGAGTACAAACTTGAGTAGAACGATCCAATCAAGTTTGCTAGCGCTAATTCGATGTTGATGCAATCCTCTGATGTGTTTCTCTCATCTTCACATATCACAGACGAACAAGTTAAATTGTTCTCCGAGATCGGTGTCAGAGGAAATTCAATTGGTTTAAATAAAGCTCCTAGTGTAAACATACACAGTCCAAATATATCATTAAATCCCCTAGGTTCAGCCGTTCAGGTATGAAGCATTCTTGTTCATTCCCTCACTAACACTTTTTCTTGTTTTTAGGTTTCTTTTTGAGCCAGCACTGCCTTTTAAGATGTTCCAATATATATGGACTTTCCTTTAGGGAAGATGCGAGAAGAACGATTCCATGAACAATAGAACAATTCTAGAGTTTAGCTAGTGTATACAATGATTCCAAAACTTGCATAGAACTTAGAGGAATTCAATAAAAAAAACTCTGAAGAATAAATCAGGAAAGGGAGGATGACCTTTTAGGTTTTGGTGTGAAATAACAGGCGAAAAATCAACAAGATCGTCTAGAGGGCTCATTTGTGCAACCCTTTGTGCAGCCCTAGCCCCTAGTCGTCGCACTGTCGCAGCGAAGGAGGGAGAAGGCCCGCGCGACAAGGAGGGAGAAGGTCCGCACCAATTCTAGTAGTGAGTCGGTTGGAAGAATCGGTGCTTCAGCGAGGAGAATCGGAGGAGAATCGACGCTTCGAGAACGGCGAGTTGGGTTCGGCTGCTTCAGCGAAGGATTCGTCAAACGGTCAAAGAAAAACCAAAAACTATCATTTTAAGGAATATACATATATATATATATATGTGAAAATGGGCCCCTTATTATTTTGGGCCCAGGGCAGGTGCCCTGGTGGCCCTGGCCCAGGGCCGGCTCTGCCTCCGGTGGCAATGGAAAAGGAATCCTGGTATCATACATTGGAGATTCTACATGAGGAAGCTCAACAAAATCTTGAGATGGTAATGGAGGACCCATATTGGTATCTTCACCTACAGTCATCTGAACAACAGGTTCATATATCAATTTTGGTACATAATTTAGTTCAACATATCCACTAGAAGATCCAATATGAGGCATTGATCCCGTAAAGTTATTAAGAAGTGCAACCATGCTCATGCGTTCGGTTGACAATAATGCTTCCTGTTGGATTGAACTTTGCGGGATTTCTTCCATCTCAACATAGATGTCAGCCCAAAAATCGGTAACTGTCTGGGCCAAATGGAATAGAATTCGTAATGACTTATCATTCGTAATAAGGGTGGATCTGGAATTCCCATTTTGTTCATAATCCAAGATGATATTTAGCTTATAATGTTTTCTATCCACACCAACTTGTTGACAAATCTCATCTACCAGCTCATCATAACTTAATTTATGTTCAATCAGTATGGTAGCATTAGAGATAGAGTGGCCATGTTTACTTGAACCATTCTCATATTCAATCTTAGCTCCCCAAAACAATCTCACAGGAATTGCACGTTCTAAAGCCATGCTAATAAGCCAAACAACCCTAATCATACAATATATAAAATATGTCAATATAATACACAATAAATACTTGGTAAATAGTTATACCTATTAGATTTTACAAAAAAAAAAATATCAGATAAGTAACTTAGCAAGAACGACAAAGAATCAATGAACAACTATATCAAAATAGATAAAATAGTGAAAACTTTCATTTAATATACCTTTTGCGTTTTTTTGTTGGTTAGAGCAGAGCAGTGTGTTGAGAGGTTTGTTGGGTTAGGGCAGAGAGCTTTGAACCGAGGAAGAAGCCAGCGTGCGTAGGTGGAGGCCACGAGCAGGGGCGAGGGCGATCGCCGCTGTTTTTTTCCAGGGATTCCTGTGGCAAAAATAAAAATTGTAGCAATTGATTCAAATTTTGAATTAGTAATTCAAATCAATATTCAATTGATTCAAAAATTATTTTTCTTAACTCTGGTAGATATGAATTTCATCTCAACTAAGGATATTATCATGACATCTCAACTAAGGATCATCTAAGTTGACAACAAAAGTAAATAAACATACTCTCATATCAAGCAGATTATTACATACACTATTAAAAAGATATTTAAGAAATCATTAATGATGAATAAACATCAACATAATGACCAGTGACTCAAATATAGAACTGAAAACATAGGTTAACATCATGGAGCAAAAGTTTCTAAGTCCACATTTCTAAATGCCCAATACTTTACCTACCCCAACCCCAACCCCAACCTCTTGGAATTAATTATGAGCAAGTTCAACCATATTGCATTACATAATAACCTATCTCCTGCAAGAAGAAGGCCACCTGCGAGGCTCAGATTTTTTGAAGCTTCGGTGAATGCAAGATGTAGGTCGCGAGCTTCACTGGTCACGTCCACCTGCAGGAAGAAATTAGGCGAAGAAATTAGGGCAAAACAAGGAAGAAGGAGGTGTGGCTGATGGGAGTAGAGACAAGAGAGGGAAGAAGAAGAATGAGGCGTGGCTGAAGGGAGTAGAGATGGGAGAGGGAAGAAACAGAAGAAGGAGGTGTGGCTTCGATTTTTTGCTGGATTAGCACGAGAAGAGTTAGGGCAGGCAGGGGAGGAGAAGGGCGGTAGAGGAGGACGAAGAACGCATAGAAGGAGGAGAAGAGTTAGGACGAAGGGGAGGAGAACGGCGACGGAAGGGGAGGAGGACGGCGACGGCAGGCGGACGAAGGGAGGCGCGAGGAGGCGACGGGAGGCGGAAGAAGAACGCGAAGAAGAAGACGGAGGAGGAGGAGGAGGAGGAGGAGAGTTAGGGCAGGCGACAGGGGAGAAGAAGAAGAGTTAGGGCAGGCGGCAGGGGAGAAGAAGAAGAGTGCGAAGGAGGAGAGCGGCAGAGGCGCGCACAGGTAGGAGAAGAGAGTCGGGGAGGAGTTAGGGCAATGAGATAGGAAATGTCGTGTTTTTTTCGCTGAGGTGGACTCCGCCACGTATGCAGCCAAATCAGTCGCTGTGCGAATTCGCTGCACAGAGTCGCGACCCGTATCATTTCTCATTTCCTCTTTCTTAATAGGTTCGCATTTAGAAAATGCAAAAGCATTAGCTTCGCGTTTAGAAAATGCGAAACTTTAAAATATAAAAATAAAATGATTTGTTTTTCACATTTTTCTTAATTTCATTCTTTTCGTATTTGTGGAATGCGAAACATGAGATAATTTCGCATTCTTTAAATGCGAAACGCACACAAACGTCCTTCCTTACAAAACAACCGTATTATTTTTCACATTTTTAAAAAGCTGTATATTTTGGGAATTTTTTCCAAAATCGACAAGTAGACGCGGTTTGAGCTCAAGCGTTCAAGCTCTTTTGTTACTTTAACTACGTGTCTCTGTACTTGTAATCTAAATTAATTTTTTATTTAATGCATGAAATAATATTATACGAAACGTGTATTATTATTTTTTACTTGTAGCAGTTTATAAATAATTTAAAATTATATATATTTTTGATTAAATTTTACATAAATTAATTGATAAATTTTTTCATAATTCATGAACGTTACCAACTTAATTTATATATATATATATTATCCTACCCATCCTAATTATATGGATGAGCATGAACAACACAGACACAAAGCCTGGGACTGAAACAGAGTTGAAATAGAGATGATGGTTAATCTCGATCTGTAAGGGAAGTTGAGTCCAACCTTGCACGGATCAAGTTTGGCCATTTCATGGGTCAACTCTAATTGATTATGACTTATACTAGAACATCAGCATAGGGTAGATATTGATTATAAAAATATGTAAACAATATGAAAATATCTCCGCATCAATGCTATTGGCCAATTTTTTTTTTTTTTTTAAATAACGGAGAGTAATAATTTTTAAAATTTTTGATGTAACGGAATAGTAGGATCATTAAAGGCACACTAATTAGAAGGCCGGCTATTGGATTGATTGGCTACATGGGAATCACTCTAACGCATGCAGTGACATATATTGTTATTAAGTGCGCAGCCCCGTCAAGTCACTCTCATCCCATAAGGATGGCAGAGACGCTACAACTTCTCCATATTAAAGCTGAGCCGCGCATCCCATTCGCTATTAACCTCCTTCCAGTCTCAAGAAATGGCGATGATCCCAGACTTTCTTGTCACTAGATACCTCACAAAATTAGCAGATTTAGTTGAGGGAGAGATTTACAAAGTGCTCGGCGTGAAGGAAGAGATCAAAAGGTTCCAAAGGAGATTGGAAAGGCTCAGTCCGTACCTTCAGGATGCTGAGCAGAAGAGGCATCAAGATGCTCGAGTGAATGCTTGGCTGAGAGATCTGAAAGAAATAGTCTACGACGCTGAAGACATCATCAATTTCTGCACTCTTCCAGGTGGCGACAAGTTACTGAGCCTTCAGCCGTCGTCGTCTTCTTCTTCTTCGCCAGTAAGTTCTCCCTTCGCTCTGCTTGCTTCTTGCTTTGCGTGCACCAAGTCCCGCCATGAGATTGCTGTGAGTTTTGCGAGACTTAATGATAGACTGAAAGAGATTAGCGAAGATGACAACATAACATCGAGATTAGGGCTCTTAACAAGCAGTCAATGGCCGCAAGATCATCAAATAAGATCACGTCGCCCGATCACTTCTTTGGAGGTTAAAGCTGACATCGTAGGGGCAGAGATCGAAAATGTTGCAGAGACTCTCATTAGCATGATACTCAAGCATGATAATAAACAGACTGGTGTGTTTGGGATTGTGGGCATGGGTGGGATTGGCAAGACCACTCTGGCTCATAAAATTTTTCATGACGAGAGAATCAAGAATGGTTTTCCAACGGCGCCCATATGGATACAAGTGTCCAAGAATTACACGGAGATAGAGCTACTCAAGCAAATGCTGAAGAATGCAAAAGGGAGTGATGATGGAGCTCAAAGCATACCAGAACTTGAATCCAAACTTGTTGGTGCTCTGGTTAACAGATTCTTTCTCGTGCTTGATGATGTTTGGAGCGTAAATGTGTGGACGGATGTGCTGAGGAATCCAATCCTAAATGCAAAGTCCAGTGGAATAATCTTAGTCACTAGTAGACATGAAAAGGTGATGAAGGATATGAGAATCACTCATGATCATATCCACCGTGTTCAGAAGATGAACGAAGATGATGGATTGGAATTGTTTCACAAGATAGTGTTCCAGGACGAGAAGAACGAGAACCCTGAACTGGATGAAATGGCCGCTAAAATCGTTAGAAAATGCGATGGCCTCCCTCTGGCAATCAAGGTGATCGCAGGAGTGCTGATTTCCAAGAAAAGGACAAGGAGAGAATGGGAAAGAGTTCTGGACAGTGATCTATGGAGAATGAGAGACAATGAGGATGAACTACCAAGAGCTTTGTACTTGAGCTATGAGGATTTGCCTTCCGTTCTCAAACAGTGTTTCCTTTGTTGTGCTTCTTATAGTAACATATTATATAGCACTGACCTCGTCCGACTTTGGATTGCTGAAGGCTTGATCCAAGATCTGCCAAATGGTGAACTGATGGAGGAGTTAGCCGAGGATTACTACAAAGAACTAGTTATGAGAAATCTTCTTCAGCTCGATACGAGATATGCAAACGAAATTTGCTACTCCATGCACGACCTTTTGCGAGCTCTCGGTACTAATTTGATCGGAGATGAAGCACTTGTAATCAGTGACGGCCGAGTTGCAGACACAAACCCAAACCCCTTAACAAAGATTCGTCGACTGTGGATGTCAAGCAAAGGAGACACGCTAAGGTTTCCTGATGCAGTTCTAAAGCAGAAGAGTTTAAGAGTTTTGATACTCTGCGATAGCAGGGAAACAAAGACAATCGAGACAGCTGCACTCCCAGCATTAAAGAATCTTCGAGTGCTGGATTTGTCCGATACGCAGATTGAACGTCTTCCAGATTTCATTTTCATGAATCTGTTGCTTCTGAGATACTTGGACCTTGATCGGACGATGATACATGAGATACCTGAATCCATAGGGCGCCTTGCCAACCTGCAGACTTTGAACATCGCCAAATGCAAGTCGCTGTGCAGCCTTCCTAAGGCTGTCACGAACTTGGGTTTGCTCAGGCCTCAGGTATCTGCGAGTTCGTGAAACACCGTTGACTCACTTGCCCAGAGGAATTGGAAGGTTGACAAACCTTAATCATATCCAAGGATTCGTCGTCGGCCATGATGATTCACTGAGCAACGTGGAAGACGGGTGTGACTTGGAAGAGTTGCAATCTCTGTCCAAGCTCAGATATCTGAGGGTTGATAAGCTGGAAAGGGCGACAATGGGCGCCGGACCCTCCATGCTCGTGAACAAACCACTGCTCAGGTATCTGTATTTGTCGTGGACGAATGGAGAACAACTGGGAGATGACGACGGCGAAAAAGAAGAGGCCGAGAAGACCTGCAGCGGACTGCTCCCTCCGTCGAGCCTGGAGGAACTTATTCTCTAAAACTTTCCGGGCCGGCGATTTCCCAACTGGATGATGTCAACGACGGCGGGGGCTTCGTTTCCTCACCTCGAATTCTTATGGCTCTATGACTTCCCCTGCTGCACGGAGCTCTCGCCGTTGGGGCAGCTACCTCGGCTGAAATTCCTGGAGATCAAAGGAGCGTCGGCAGTAAGAAAGGTCGGGCCTGAGTTTCTCGGAGCAGGTTC
>JBBPFQ010000075.1:5824136-5838698 GCA_037974815.1 Kaempferia elegans
GAAATGGAGGTTAGCATCAGATATGTTATGTGATCGTAAAATGCCTCTAAAACTTAAAGGAAAGTTCTACAAAATAATGGTTAGATATGTTATATTATATGAAGCTGAATATTAGGCTATGAAGCGAACACACAACAGAAGATGGGAGTTGAAAAAATGAGGATATTAAGGTGAGTGCGCAGGGATAGGATAGACAAGATATAAAAAAAATGAGAACATTAGATAAAGTCAAGGTTGCACTTATTGAGGGAAACTATAAGAGATGAGTTTAAAAGAGTATGAACATATACTTAGGCAACTAACGAATATTCCATTAAGCAATGTGAGATCATGATAAATACGCACATCAATCGAAGAAAAGGAAGATCAAAGAAAACTTGATTAGCAACTATAAAATAAGATTATATATATATAGTAGGGAATCAAGCCCAATTAGATAGGAGGATCGATATAGCCAACCTTAGTAGCATAAAAACTTGGTTGTTATTGTTGTATAATGTCAAGGTTTTATGTATGGTGTCGATGGAAAATTAGAGGTGTAAAGTGAAAGGAGATGAAGAAGGAAAAGAACATAAGATACCTATATAGTTCTGAATTTATGTTCCATCTAGAATAGCAAAATTTTAATATTATTTGGTATGGACACAATTTTTTTAAAAATAGCATTATCTCAATTCATCTTGATCAATATCGTAATATATAAAGAGCATTAAGACTCATTATGATAAGATACTCATGACATTGGCACGACATAGTACAAGATTTCAAACTATACTTGAATCCATATGGATATGTGCATAAGAGTGTCAATACTCATCAACATGATTGGTACAAGAAATACCGGAGAGTTAGCCCATGACAGTCTCATGCTTCTATCATATACAAAATAGTATATTTCAACCAGGCCACCTAACATGGTATATTTCAAACCATGAACTAGACACAACTTACAATCTTGCAAACATGAGTCAATTGTTAAATGAAACCTAAACCTTTATATAGGATCCATGTTATTCAAAACCTAAACCTTTGTAAAGGATCCATGTTCTCTTCAAAATCAGTTGTATATTATGTGCCTAACTTCTTCGTAAGGTAGAAGAATATATGGTCAAATGAAAACTATACCTTCCGATAGGATCCATATTATCTTTAAAATCAGTAGTATACTACATACCTAACTCCTTCTCTTTGGAAAGGTAGAAGTTTCGTCTCAAGATAGCTTGGCATCCTGTCATAGAGATCTTTACAGAAGGATAATTAGTATCATATTGGAAAAACTTAATACAAGAGTTACCAATAAAAAAAGGAGTGAACATATTAGAAAAGTGTTCCAACACTCTGCATCAGAATTACCTTACAAAACTCAATAAAAATGAGGCAATGATTTAAGTATAATGCACACTACCAAGAGAGAAGGCAGACTCATAAAATGCGAGCTTCAAGATAGACCGTTTAGATCTAAATACAAGAAAAAGGCTAAAAAATATGAAAGAACAAATTGAAACAGATTAAAACTGAAACCAAAAAGAGGACGAACAAACAAAGAATCATTTCTAATTTTAACTAAAGTGAATCATATACTTGACTACGGTTCAAACTAAAAAATCTATGTCCCTGTCTAGTACCAAATGGAGCTGAGACTGGTGCAGTACTGATGCTTGAAGAAATTGAATGGTTCAATTCCATACAAACAAAATAAGAAATTACAGCAGAAAACAGTATATTGTACAACTGATGTCAATGCTTGTCAGACCGGTACATGCTGCTCTCGTCAGGCAATATTCATTCAGATTTAAAACCATGGGCCCATGGCCATGAGATTGAAGTTTCATTTGTGATATAAGGATAAATGATGTGGCATATCAATTAACTTGGAAAGGTAATAGCATGACTACAATGCTCTGAAGCACAAATACAACCATGGAGGCAATGCAAATGCAAACACATAATAACTAGTATGATCGTAATCATTGACACGCAGTTAGAGGTCATTAAGCATCTCTAACACATGTATGGGCATTTACCTCGAAGATCATTAACAGCATAGGCAGCTCCCAGGGCACGATGCACCAATGTGTCTAGCTTCTCTACCTAAGAATGATCATTATTTGAGCAAATAATTTTGATTATTTGGGAAAACTTTGTGAACTTTGAGTCACTAGTGTGACACTACTATCCAAAAAGTAAAAGAACACAACATTTACCATAGCGCATTCCAATATCTTGTTTGATATGATCCACTTTGTTGAATCCATAACCAAAACAAAGGGAAAAAAACTATACCTAAATCCTAATAGTCCACGAACATGAGAAAAGACAGTATGAAATAAAAGAAATACCTCAACATTTGCACCATTCACTGCACTAAGAACCTCCTCAGCCACTGCCAGGGATGATAGAGGGAACATCCATAGCCTAGTGATTTATCATTGAAGGAATAGAAAGTGAAAAGAAAACAATTAAAACAACATTTAGTATATTCATAAAAGTAGACACAATACCTTTCTTTTGCATGCCAGCTTGTCCTTGGGATCTTGTGAAAAGCATCTACGAGTAACTGGAATGAACATACAAATTGTAAAATAACAGATAGTTCTATGTAAGTCCAAATATGTGAAATGTAGGTATTGAGAAAATGAATTACCGCATGGTAAGAGAACTTTGCAGCGATGGCACCACTTTCATGAACACAAAATCTGACAGAAAGTGTGGGTAGTGAATGAAATTTCGAGCCGTGCCGCCCGAGACGGGCGGCTTTTACCGTTCCGCTGCGGGACCGGCACCGGCACAGGCACAGCTCGGACAACAGTTTCGCGCGCTTCATCGCGTTCGTCACGCGCGTGCAATGGAAGGAAGAAGGAAGTACGAAAGAAGGATACAATTTGGGGATGAAGACTTACGTGGAATCATCGGCGGTCGCGATGTTGAGAAATCGCGATGAGAAAGAGTTAGGGTTTAACGCTTTTAAATAAAACCATTATATTATATATATAATTTTAAATTTCTAATTTCTAATGTTTCTAATTAATTATTTATATAAATTGTAATTATATACTATTTTAAATTAATAATTAATTAAATAAAAGGTTAATTAATTAATATAGTTATAATTTATAATTTTATTTATTTTTATTAAAATTATAAAAACAAAATAAATAAAAATAGATAATTTAAATAATTTTTATACAATAGCAAGTGATTGACGGGTCATTTACTATCATTTAATTGATGACGTCAGTGAATTATAAATTATACTTAATGATAAATATAAGCATTATATTTGTTGGCTCCTTGAACCAAATCAATTACTCTAGTGATTGATCCTCCAATAGATTACTCTAGCTTATAAGTTTAATGCTTTAAACTATGAGGCTCGTATCATGGTAACTTTAGGATTTTAATTTGTAGTCAATTATATATTTCATCCATTAACTCGTCCACTAGTTGATTGGATTCCAACACTAATCAACCGGTAAACCTCAAACCTTTAATTCACTTAGGTTATCACCAATTGTTAGTTGATGGTTGAATCTAACTGTGTACATAGTTCTCAGAGGTTGAGTCTATCTGTGTTGAGTTCTTCTCTCGATGCCTAAGCATTATAGATCATTTAGCACTCATGGCTCATTAAAGACTTATCATTGGAGCTTAATTGTATTCCTCAACCATCTTCTATTATATTACTTGGTCTCATGGATGTTCATGAGCCTTTGGCTCTTCCATATGTCATCCATCACCCCTTCACCTATTGGCCCCATCAATTTTTATCCTTGTTGTCTCAATGTTCCTTATCCCATAATCCCTTGATTTGCCTCATGCAACTTTCTTCATTCTATATGAACCTTGAACCATCAAGTTGCCAATATGCACCATACAACACCTCGATGCTCTTTGTCGTACGTTCCTTTGGATATCACATTCCATTATTATTTAATATATTCAGACATCAAAGTCATTGGGCATGTTATCTTAGCCACGCTAAGTCATATCCATCACTCAACCCTGCTTTAAGTTCTATAAATGTTCATAAGTCCTTGCACACTTAAACACCGTAAACAAGTAAAGAAATATAAAACCCTAATTATGTAACCATTCTATTATTGTTCTATTATATTTTGAATCATTTGTATTCATTATTCAACCAACTTAGGGTAGTTACATACACTAAAAGATTTACCTAAAATTTTTTAAAAAAATTATCAATAGTTGATTGACAAAAATATAAACTCTCAAAACATTGCTTTTCATACATAGTACAGACATTATACGTTTTTAGTAATGACTTTTAGGCTCGCAAATGCTCCCATAATTATATGGATTTATGAACCATATATTTTTAAATCTTTGGATCATTTTATGGTTGTGTTTCTTGATAATATTTTTGTTTGTATATTCTCGGTCAAAATAGCATAAGCATCACCTAACATTGATTTTGGAGATATTATGAAAGGAACAATTATATGTAGATTTAGTAAAAATATATCTTCTTGTTTACTACAGTGAGATTTTGAAGTCATGTAGTCTTTAGCAAGGGATTTCAATAAACACCTGAAATATTAAAACAAGCAAGCAGCTATAAAATGAAAATAGCTAAAGTCAATGCAAAAGATTCATAATTTCCTGAAACTAGATAACTATTATTCGGAATTTGTCAATGAATTTCTAGCATAGCTGCATCCTTCACCTGATTGACTAAAAAGGAGTCAAGTTCGCCTAAAATGATGCTTGTAAATCAAGCTTATAGTTGTAAGAGCTAAAGCAAAGATTAGTGAGTGTTTGACTGCTAGTTATTTATTTTGTAGAAGATACAGATGCATTTATTTAAGAGATTAGGGGTTAACACTGATGCAAGATGATTGAGTGATAGCTTATGTTTTTCGCAATTAAAGGACCATGATCAAAATTATTTCATTAATGATTTAAATTAACAGTTATTATTTTTTCCCTTAAGACTCTGACACACTATCTTTATGGGTTGCTTTTAAGATATTTATCGACCATAGGTGTTTGAATTATCTATCTTTTTCACTTGTACAGAGTTGAATCTAAAATAGAGATTGATGAAGTTGCATAACAATTATGGTTGTGCTATTGACTTTAACTGTGGGAAAGTAAATGCAGTGATAATTGCAGTAAACAAGAAACCTAAATGAGTATTGACATCTCACAGTATGTTTGTTAAGCAATTTTCAGATATAAATTAGTTGAAGTGGACATAATAAGGTATATTGATATCCTTGATTGTGTAGTCCCTACCAATTCAGTTGATTAAGGGAAACTAAATAGAAGACCTGCATCTCATATATATAGCCATTTAGGCCTCAAACCAAAGTTTTCTTGTGATATGAATGATATTTTGTATTCTATTTTGAGGAGGTTTATGCATTCTCCTATTAAGGGAAATCTTTTTCGAGAAGTACACCAATCCTAATAGTAGTCAAATATATAAAGATTTAAAGTGATTATATTGGTAAAAATATATGAAAAGAGACATTGTACATTTTATAACTCGATGTTTATTTTATCAAGGTAGAACACTATGGACCAACTAGCTTGCTACAAAAGATGATAGTGCAATAAGGGAAGTGAGAGAGCATGTTAATATGGATTTTGTCATAAGTTTATCAAGGACTCGAAGGAACACAATTCAATTTGGGTGATCCTTATTTGATTGACTAAATTAGTTTAATGTAATTGTATTGCAAAGAGATCATTAGCCTCTATGACATTTCCTTTATTATCAATTTTGACTAAACCCCCTAATTTAGGTTGAGGTTGAGTTTTTATAAGACATTGGGTATTAAAATATATTTTAACATTGATTTCCATTTTTAAAGTGATGAATAGTTAAAGCGCACTATCTATAGAGAATTTTCTGCGAGTATACATGTATATTGGATTTTAGTCGTGTTGGCCTAGGGACGGATTGGCGGGGGCGCTGGAGCGCGAGCGATTTCGCCTTTTGCCACATGTATATTGGATTTTAGTGAAAGTTAAGAAGAAGACCATTTGAATCACTTTATGACAAAGTATGTAAATCCCTACTTTAGGACAAAGTTTGTAGAGTATTTAGCGAGACGCTAAGTTAGCGTGAATTAATAATTATGGACTATTTTTTACCTTTTACTGTCGATGTGCATAAATTTTTATATTTTTCTGCTGTGAAAGTATGCTCGTAATTTGACATATATTTTTGGAGGATCTCACAAATCTAACCTGAGAAAAAATTTCAAATTGTATTTTAGATCGCAAGAAACATTACTTACACTACTACTTTAATTGAAAAACTTTTAGAGGATGCTTAGTTAATTGAAAGATTTGAAAATAAAAATAAGATTAATAGAAGTAGGGAACTGAGGAGTTTCTTTTTTCCCCATTTTGATATTTCTCTCTTTGTTTTTATCTTTTGGTTATTTTAAAACCAAATAATTAAAAAAATGGCCCAGATAAAAAATTATTACGGATTCTCTGCTAAATATTTTGATCAGATGGTCTAGACTATGTAATATCCTCGTAGCGTAGCGTCCGATCAGCATCCGAAATCCCACGACAACACCCCCCCTCTCTCTCTCTCTCTTCTTCTCTTCCCGTGCAACGCCACCGCCTCAGGCCCTCACCCGCCGGCGTCCTCTTCTAACCTCCCCGTCTCCTTCTAGCTGCTTCTCGACTTCTCTCTCTCCTGCTTTTTGCAATCGACCAGGCTGTCGCCGCCCCTTGTTGCGCGCACAACCTTAGCCGCTGAGGGCGAGAAGGGCTGTTCCGACTATCTCTCTACCTCTCTCGTGCCTCTCCCTCTCTTGTTCCGGTCGCCCCGAGGCGTGACACCTCGCTGCCTCTCTCTGTCACTACTCTCTGTCACTATTTGCGAGACAGAGAGGCGAGCATACTTCCTTGTCCTATCTGTTGAAAGCATGGGCGGAGCTTACATGGGCCCAGTGTGGGCAGTTGCCCACACTGGGCCCGAACCAAAAAAATTAGTAGTATTATTTTTTTTATTATCCTAAATTAATCAAACCCCTAATTCATCCTTTTCCCCTCTTTTCCCCCTTACGGCGTCTTCGCAGCATTCTCGCCAGTCGCGACGCCTCCACGGCTCCATCCACGTTGCCTCCACGCCGAGTCGCCGTGGACGCCTGCACACTGCCTCCATGGCGTCGACGCCTCCACGCTGCCTCCACGCCGTCTTTTCCCCTCTTTGTAGCATTCTCGCGAGTCGCGACGCCTCCACCCACGCTGCCTCCACGCCGTATCGCCGTCGACGCCTCACGCCTGCACACTGCCTCCACGCTTCCACGCCGTCGACGCCTCCACACTGCCTCCACGCCGTCGACGCCTCCATAGCAAGTAAGGAAGCTCAACTGCCCAAGGTAAGTAGGCTATAGGTAACCCTCCTTTAAGGCCTTAACCCTAAATGATTTAATTCATTTATATACTTTGATACTTACATAATTGTACTTTTGGGTTAGTTAAGCATGAGTCTTATTCTTGTACAATCGTATCTTAAACAACATTAGGTTTCTCATATTCAAGATTTTTTTTATCTTGTTCAGTTTTTTAGAACCCCTTAGATAACTGTTGATGGCATTGGCTTGGTCGAGTGCTATCAAAATTGTGCTTGCTACAACTTCGTTTTGGTTGTGCCAATTGTTAACTATTCCTTCCTCTATGTGTTTTTGCCGAGGTACACTCAATATATACGTTGGTTAGTCTATGTTGATTTTTATACCGTGCATAATTTTATGATTATGATATTTTAATTTTGTTTTGATTTATTAAATAAATTATATAATATTGCCTACACTGAATGAATTTTCTAGCTCCGCCCCTGGCCAGACTGCCTATCACCGAGGGGGGACAACCTCTGAGCGGCCTCCGGCTGTCCACTCGAACCCAAACTATAACTTAGATGAACAAATGGACCCGTCAATGAATCATAAATAATCATGATCGAATTGTGACTTCAATTCAACCTCAAAAATAATGTGAATCATCTCTTAGTCTATAAATGGACCAGAGGATTCTAGCACGTGTTTCATCGACCACCGTTATAGTTTGCGTTTCGTTATCTACTCTAATTAAATTTCTGTTACTTCCAATTGGGTACTTTTAAACCGGGCCCCACTCTATCGATGACTAGAAAAAACCATCTACTGAGCTGACGCATGCGATCACATGGACCAATGGCCCAATCGAGAACAATTCACTTTATGCTTGTTTTGTGGTAAGAGGTGATGCACTCAGCCGACGAACTCCCATTTTAAGGAATGATTTATTTGGAAGAGTAAAAAGTAAAATTAAGAAAAAAATTTTACAATAGATAAGTTTGTATTATTTACTTTATTAAAATTTTTAAATAGAAGAGAAAGATAATCTATCCGTGAATAATTTTAAAGTCAAAATTGATCACCTAAAAATCAAGCAGAAGCAGCGAATGAAAAAAAATGACGCATATACCCTTTTGCATTCATAAAATTATGCTTAAACTAAAAAAATTGACGCATTACTCATTTTAATGCGCAAAATTACAACATGTACATAGAAAATAATGCATGTACCTTTTTTTATTTACAAAATTACGTTGCATATATTTACCTTCCTTGATCAAGGTAAACAAACACACAAAGGAAGAGATTTTTTTGCCCATTCTCTTCTCTTCCTCCTAGGATAATTTTTCATCGTGGATTCATTTCCCGTCTTTATCTATGCTTTGAAGTAAACAGAGCATAAGGCATTTGGAAGAAAGGGAAACTATGGTGATTTTATATTTGCTTATTCACCTATCTTTGTTTTTCATATAATTTAGGTGTCCAAATGTCATTCGATTAATCTTGGGGGTAGATGGTATTTTTCTCGATTCACCTACCGAGTAAATTCAGAGCACAACTTATGCACATATAGAGGTCAACATCCAAAATATTCATTTCTACTAGGATTCAAACTTTGTTTCTCTTATTCAATCCCCTGAGTAGCCTCTCCCTTATTTTTTTTAATTTAAGTATTCAACTGAACTGACTAATTTTGGAGTGACCGATTTAGCTTCATAAAAATTTTCCACCGACCACCAGGATAAAAATCATGAAGTGCATATGGGACCTGATGAATGACCCAACATCACTAGTGATTCAAACTTTACAAGCGTTCGAAAATGGCCACTATGAAATTTAAACTCTCACTATATGAGAACCATATGAGAACTCATCTTACCTCTTATTATTGCATCGTGCCTCTCCCCTACTCTAGCTCATGGATCATGCTGAGCCTGGATCATGCTCAGTCATTATCAATTTATAATCTTCAATCAGTTAGTCATTTATTTATATTTGTTAAGACGTAGTAAAAAAAATAGTTATTTTGCAATAAATTTTAAAAAACAAAATGATTGCAAAATTAATTTGTGATGAAATTTGCAGCAAAAAAAACTCGTCTCAAAAAAGGCAACACCAAATTCTATGACAAAATAATGTATATTCGTCAAAAATTTTACTACAAAAAAGAATTCGTTGTGAAATTTTATAATCTCAAATCTACAATGAAAAGAGATATTCGTCGTAAAATCTGTGACGAATGATTTTTTTTTTTGTTGCAAAATTTGTTGTCAATTTGCTATGAAAAAGAATTCATTGTAAAATTTCACGATCCCAAATCTGCGACAAAAAGGGATATTCATCGCAAATCTATAACAATCTAGGGTTTGTTGCAGATTCGGAAAATCTGTGACGAAATTTTTTCATCGTCATAGTCGTTGCAAAATTGTGGGAGAAAAAAATATCAAATCTGTGATGAAAACAATTTTCTGCAATAAAAATAGCTTTTCGCCACAGAATTGTGATACACATTGTAAAACTACAATAAGTTGGCGATGAATAATATTGTTGCAAAATTTGTCACATAATACAAATTTTTTTCATAGCCTCTACCCATTTATGTATTTTATCGTATATACAAATCATATTCAAAGATTTATTTATATAAACACAACATTAATCAATCCAACACATCTTACACAACAATCCAACACATCATACACAACAAATAAACAACCAACAAATCCGGCATGACAAATAAACAATCAAATTTATCCAAATAAGTCATATTCATATTCAATCCAACACAATTTATACGAGTCCATATTCAAAATGAAATCATACAAAAACAAACATATTTATACAAGAGATCCATTAATAGTTCAACAAGTTTCATACTAAACGATATCAAAAGGACAAAAAGATATGGACATAAATCATCGTCCTCTAATGTCTCAACAGACATTTCCTTATTCTCTTCCAATTTTCTTCTTTTCCTGCCTCTGAAAACAAACAAATTAAAAGTAACATTTATGTCTAACTTATCAATTGTATCTATATGTGAACAAGCAAAACTCAATTTATCATCATAACATATCACTTGTATCTATGTATTTTGATACATAAACAAATTAATCTTTTGATTCTGGTAAGATGTAATCAATTGATGGCAACACCTCACGCACTAACCAACAGTCCATCCCGTGGGGACCTGATAAGATGTAATCAAGGTTCTTACCCAGGCCCGTACCTGAGGTGAGGCCCAGGAGGCGACCGCCTCAGGCCCATTTATTAGAGGGGCCCAAAAAATAAGGATTCAGTAAGCCATTTAATATTAAAATTTTAATTTGATCGAAAAGTGCTCGTCTCCTATTTTCGCCGTGAGCTCCTCATCACCCTAATTTCATTGATCCTCATCATCCCGCCGCGAGCTCCTCCTCTTCAAGGGTGCTCATCTCCTACATGGCCAATGATAGCAGCTTATTCGATTCATCTTCTAGTTGGTAAGTTTATGTTTGATCTGTCCAATTTTTTGTTTTCGAACAACTTCACTCCTCTTTCTTGCGGTGTTAGTTCTTTTGATTTTGAAGCGTTGTGCATTTTGTGTAGTTACAACTTGCAAAAGCAATGGAAAAGGTGAGAGGGAGACAAAAGCAAGGATGATTCTTCTTGTTATATTCTACTCTGCTATGCTTCTGCTCATACTTAATTATATTCATGTTAACTTCATCCAATTCAATTCAACTAGTTTACAACATTAAATTAGTTGACTTGTTGAATATGAAAGTAAGCTAGAAATATTTAGGAAGAGCACAAAAGATATAACAAGCAAATCCATGTATCTATCCCCCAATCTTTAACATTTGTTTTAGATTTTACATGACTGATCACTAATGTTAATTATATTAAATACTAATATACCAAAAATAAACATAAATTGTCCAACAATAATTGTTTATACTGAAAGTCAAAAGAATTCCTTCAGATTGGTCAAACCCCATTATATGAGAATGTTGACTCATAAAAGAAAACAATAGATTAGCTATGTCGATTTTTGCAATCTAGGTCGTAGAGAAAGCGAGTCTTTCTGTATTTGTTATGTGTTTATTTTCTCTTTTTTCATCGATTCATTTTAACAAATAGTTGGATTACAAGACAGTTTATATATGTCTTTTTTATAATTTGGATATTCAATAATTTCTTTTCTCACCATAAAGATAATTCTACCTCTTTTAATTGATAATCATATGTTGAATAATTCTTCCCTTCATCTTTGTTTCCTAGCAGCGTAAGCCACAACTATATTATGTTGCATTAAGATATCTCAGTAACTCTGAAGCATTATTGCATTAAGCCATCTTTTTATTTGATTATATTTTACAATTTTAAATATTATTTAACTCAATATTTTACTTTACATGTTACAACTTTTCTAAAACACAACAACAATATGACTTGTACATTTATAACTAAAACAGAAGTAAGATGTATTTGTATTAAACGATTACCAGTAACATTTTTTTATTATATTTTAAAATATGCATGTTATTCAAATCTTTATTTTATTATACATTTTGTAGTCTTACTAAAAAAAATATTGATCACAAGTTAAAAGGAGAATCATATTTTAAAGTGTAAATAATTTTTTAAACTAATATAATAATAAGACGGTATAAAGGGGCCATTTTTATTAAATTTCGACTCAGACCTTCAAAATCTCAGGTACGGCGCTGATTTGAATCCTCTCTTTTTGTAGTACCACATTTTGATGGCCATGACGGTACTCCGATGCTAGATAGATCTCATATCTAATATGCAATTTGAGTCGACCTGCACCTCACCGATTTTGCTTTATCGACCGGTAATCCACCACCCGCTATGAGGTCGACCCAAAAACCGACCAAAAAAAAGTAGGCTTGACCCATACCTAACCTACATCCCTGATTTGTTTGAGATATCTATCAGTCCTCCTCGATCCATCACCTGATCTCAATCAAATCATTGACACTCTTAATATTTCATTCTAACTTTTTACTTTAGAGAAATTAATAACATCAAAAAATATGGGTAGCAAACCAATATTAGGCGTTTAGTTCATTATTTTTATTGTCTCTATGATCCTTTACTTTAAAGCACCTAATTAGTCAAACAATAAATTCCCAACACTCATTTCCTTTGTAATTGTCAAACCCAATCACCCACGAAAATTCATAGTTACGGTCGACTAAGTTATCTCCCTTCATGTATGAACTAAAAAATGATATGGTTCATCCAAAATAATTCAATATCATCATCCTCACGCTGAGATACAAATAAATAAATTACATAGGATATTTTATCCTAACGTAACTATTCTTTATATGGGGAGATTAGATATTTAATAAGACATTTTATACCTCTATTGGAAATTGATCCTCATACCTATTGGAGCACACATTCATTTAAATATCAACTGCCACAACCACTGGAAGCAAATTATCTCCATTCATTTCTGCAAAAGATTGTATGCAGACCCTGAACACTCCACACAACCGACCCCATAATCATTTATAGAGAGATAAATGAGTAAACCGAGCAGGCTATCATATGGGAGAATATTTCTGTCAAGTTTACAAAAAATCGGATCATTATCCATTTTTACAAATCTACTATTTGATGACCAATTCAACAAGTTATCTCTATTCATTTTTGTAAAAGGTCATATAATAACTACGAATGCTCTACACAAACGGTCCCATTATAATAAAAGATTATTATAAAGTTATCTAAACAACATGAAACGCCAAATTAATGTAGTGTAGTGGTTGGTTACTTTACTTGAAGAAGAGAAGATTGATGGGAAAAAAATGCATGCATGAAGTTTTACAAGGAGGAGCTAAATATATACATGTGTCCTTATGTTAGTATTCTCCTTGTGTGGCTTTGATATAGAAAAAATATATATATATAATTAAATGGAAACCCGGACACTTCAAATATGTAATGACAATTCATCGTGTAATTTCCATGTCTATTCCAACTTAGTTAAACCTTTACACATCCTTAACATTCAAAATTCGTCAGGTTAATAATTGGATTGAGAAAAAAATGATAGTTCTAAATCAATGAGAAAAATAATATCGGAAAATTAAGTCGTATAAAATTAAAAAAAAAAACTAATTAAAACTATTTAGGTGTGTTTGGTATATATTTAGCAATGAAAACATTAATGAATTTTGATTAAATGGAAATGTGTTTAGTGATAATCTAAAGATGTGGATTATAAAATTAATGATATAAAACTCATAATTTAATTCCAATTCCCACCTAATAAGATTAAAAATAAAAATAAAATATATTTCATTCCTATTCTTACCTCCTAAATCCCTCAATCAAAACCTATTAATTTTATATATTAGCATAAAAAATAATAATCATAAAATTTTATTTTTAAAGAAAATTTAATTTTTTTTATAAATTTAGAATATTCTAAAATCAATTACCTTTTGATATTTCCTTTTTTAAAATAAAAAAAAATAATGTAAATTTTAGATATCCTTCCGTTTTTAGAATAATACGACGTGGGCAAATAATTGTATTTCCAAAATTGTGATTTCGATTAAGGAAATAAATAAATAAATAAATAAATACGCGGTCACGTAACCGAGGCACCCGATCGATGAGCGCCTTAACAGCGCATGGCAAATTCAACCCTCCGAATTTGACGTTTCCGCATCCCTATAAAAACGACCGCCGCCCGCCTGATCATCCGTCTCGACGAAGCGATCTCATTTTTCTCTCATTTGAGTCGGAGGAGACATGGGGTCGGCAACTGCTTTCAGCTTGTCTTCCGAATCTAAGCCCTGCAAACGGAGGCGGGTGCAGTCCGACGGAGCGGAATATTCCGGCGAGAAGCCCTGTTTGTTCGATTGCCTGCCTGATGACATCGTCCTGTCGATACTCTGCTATCTCAGTGCCTCCGCCGAGCGCCCGTCGGATCTGATCAGCGTAATGAAAACGTAGGAAATTTTGTTTCGTTCGGTCCAAATTTCATTTTTTTACTGGTAATTATAAATAACAATATCGAAGTTTTTGTGGTCGGCAGATGCAAGAGGATGAACAGATTAGGGAAGAATCCTCTGGTTCTTGAAAAGGCGACGCTGAAATCTATCTCAATCAGGGTTGAGAATTGGTCGCCACAGGCGCATAAGTTCCTGAAGAGCTGTGTCCGTGCAGGGAACGTAGAGGCATGCTATTTGCTCGGGATGGTCGGTGCCTT
>JBBPFQ010000075.1:5864148-5879745 GCA_037974815.1 Kaempferia elegans
AACGCCCGCTCGAGGGCACATTTGCCATCTTCGTCCCTGTTCTCTAGTGATGCTCTTTCCTGCGAGCGTATAGGATCCAGGTGGAGGCAATTCTGTAGTGCGGCGATCTCCGCCGACGCCGAGGCCCGGGCGAAGATTTCCTCAGCGGAGGCAGGGGAGAAGGTCCGTGAGTTCCGGAAGCGCTTGAGGGTCGCAGACGTGAAGGGAGGGCCCGGCGAGGGGGTGGACCGGATTGGGGAGGTGCTGTTGATTAGGGGTTGGGTCCGAACTTGTCGGGTTCAGAGCACTGTGACATTCATCGAGGTGATTAGAATGAACTAATGAAATTCTTTCGCGCCTTCACCAGTTACTTCATACATACAAGTTCTCGTTTCCTTTAAATTAGCAGAAGATGATCGAAGTTGATGATCTTTTGTTGAACCACTTACCTTCTTACGCAATTTCCCAGACCAGTAGGCAAAATGTTCTTTTGATGGAAAACTAGAGTAACACCTTATTGTATCGTCATATACCAGCAAGGGAAACAATATTGCATTCTTGATTTGAATGCTGAATCAAGTTGTGTCTAACCTCTGTCATTTGGATCCAGAGGCACCATTTCTATTTCTCTATTCATGAAGTAACATTATTCACTTATGAGGGTCTGAAATAGGAAGTAGCACCTCCAAATTTTCAACTTGGTAAAAAATGGAGGCTATAATTTGCTGCACTTGAATTTTGTATTTGCATGTCGTAAATATCAAAATTGGGGAACCATTGCTTTTATAGCATGATCCATTATGGAGATCTCACTTAATGGCTTAGTTTGATCTCCCGGCAGCTTGTTTACATGTCAATATTTACAAATACATTGTTTTGTTTTCATGGAATTTATACTGGATTCTCAATCTGATGTAGATGGAACCATTTATTTGTCATTGCTTGACGTGGTAGTGCTAGGTTTTCTTTTGTTCATAAATCAGTGGTTAGTCTTTCACTATTTAAGTCACTGTTCCATGAATTCAGGTAAACGATGGTTCTTGCTTATCCAACATGCAGTGTGTAATGGGCTCTGATGCCGATGGATATGATCAGGTAACTCATCTTCTAACTAACAAACTCATATATGCATTTTCAGTATCCATGAAGCATAGCAATCTAAGGTGGCCTTTAATTGTTGTTCTTACATATAGATTATTGCAGCAACCAATGTTCCAAAAAGCAATCATGGTGGTTGTATATGCAACAGCCTAGGCATTTTAGACAAGGAACCATATCACGTATATGATATTCTCTTTAGGTAGTTTTAGTGATTAGGCAGACCAGTTGCCTATGTTGGTGAGGCAAATCATCTATGTGGTGAATGGGAAAAAAGTAGTCCAGGTGATAATCTTCAAGTACTTAACATGTGCTTATGTGAAGGGATTTTTTGCACTAAAGAAAACTAATTCTTGTTTTATGAAACACTAAACTAAGCTTTTGGAATGGTAGCATGTAAGTTATAAGTGTTAACTTAAAATTTATTTTGTAAGAGATAAACACTTTATATTATGTGAAATTGTATATTGGATGAATTGATTAGATGCTTTATTGGGTATATGTTGGCCATGGGTTCAAGTCGTGGAAATAATCTCTTGCAATGCCGGGTGGGTAAAGATGCGCACAATAGACCCAATGTGGTTCGAGCTTAGTATCCCGGGCTGCCCTTTTATATTCTAAATACTACTCCCATATCCTCTCACATATCACATAAGCAGTACGTTATCTACTTTTCAGTGAATTGAGTGTCTACCACTTGGAATCACCTTTTCGAATCTTGACATCGTCTTAATCTTCAATCTTGTCAAATTTTCTGCATATGATCGGATTTGTGCAAACTAATTACTGAATATTCCACTCTTTCCTATGATAAAGCGCCTTCTCATCTTTTGTCAACCAATGGATTTCATAATTTGAATCAAATTTGTAACTTCTAGTTACACTATAAGTTGTTTTCTTACCATTTTCATGAACTTGAACTAGTTCTTCCATATGATGTTGGCAGGAAAATGTCTTCCCTGATGCTTTTTGTGATGATTAGGACCATAATTATTGACTTGATCCTTCAAAATATAACTAAATTTCTGCTTTTGTATTATCATTATTGATTAATTATATTGTTGATCGCATCTGGAGAAATTTATCCATCACTGCTAGGAATATTTTTATGGCTCTCACCCAAATAAATGGGATTTATATGGGTATATATCTTTCTTCCCCAAATTGTATCATTTAGTTTATTAGTGTTTTTTATGGTTGTTTAATTTTTCTATTGTCAAAATTTTTGTACTTCTATTGTTATTAGGTAGAATCTGGCTTTATCACGACAGGAACTTCTGTACTAGTAGAAGGAACTTTGGTTGGAAGCCAAGGGACTAAGCAGAAAGTGGAGCTAAAGGTGGCAAGACTTATCATGGTAATAAATTTATGTCAATATCTCTCTTGTAAAAAATCCTATTTGCTCATCATAACATTTTTTAACATAAAAAATCCACTAGAGAATAACACTGCATTTTGTTTGTTAAGATTTCATTTTAGCATACATATGTATCCTGAAGTTCAGTTTTTTTTTTAGAGAAAGAAAAGAAAGAACAAAAAGAGAGGAAATGAGTTGTTAGGAGAAGGGTAAGGGTATCTGCAATGGTCATATTTGGTGAATCTACCTGTATTTTTTAATCTTTATTTTGGTGTCATAATTTTATTTACTATAAATCAGTAGACAACATGTGCCATCGTCATTATTGTCGAATTGTGTTTTTCTATATGAATCTTATCCTTCCATTTTTTATGTAGGCTTATATCACTAATGCATTTAAATTAACTAAATCATGTTTTATTTACTGAATACTGTATTTTGGTCTCCCTCTATTTTTTACACCTATGATTCCAACCAATTCAACTATTCCAGCTATAAATCTATAAGTTATCTTTGAATATGTCTCTACCATCTCAACCTATTCTCTCTTGTTTAATTATTAGAAGTATACTATTTCTCTTTTTTTATTATTAATTTTTATTTTATTGTTTTTAGTAATACTGCACATCCATCTTAGAGAATTTCTCATCTTTGGTAAAAAAAAATTTTTGCCCGTTGCTTCCTAGTAATGAGGACTTGGAGACCAGTGTCACACTACAATCAACTTCCTTAATCTCATCGTTACCAGGTATATGATAGTATGATACAACCACACAGACTGAGGGATACTCTCAAACTTTTCACTCATAGCATAATAGTCAGGTCCCTGATCTAACCTAGATTGAGCCAATTTCCCTAGATCCACGTCATCCTATGGTTTTCCTTTTAGCCCAAGAGGCACAAAACAATTACATAGGGTCCCCAAATGTTATGCTTTATTTTCAACAACCCATTCTGAATTCTAGTAATTCAGTATATAGTATGTCATCACTGTCATTGTTGTCGTCATCATCCTCATCAAACCATACTTCTCCCAATCATTTGAAGCTAGCTATATGTATCTTATCCCTCCATTTGTCTCTAAGCAAATATTTATTACTAATTATAAAGGGCAGACCGGTGCAAAAAACTCCCACCATGTGGGGTCCGGGGAAGGATCCATTGTACGTAGCCTTACCCTGCTTTTATTACTAATTATATTTAAAATAATTTAAATTATTTTTAATTACATTGACCAATATATTTTATAGTTTCTCTATCTCTTATACCTTCTACCCTAATGGATTTAACTCTTATATACCTAATTGCTACAAATATTAGTATATTTTTATTTTTTTTCTTTATTAGTAACTCCACCTGTCATCTTAGCATTTTTGTCTTTGACTCTTTGCTACATTAACTTTGTACATGTTTCTTTTTAACAAACCAGCACTTGGGTTTTTTCTTTTAGTTTACAGGCACACAACAGTTGCAGAAGATTCTAGAACCTTAATCACTCATTCTTTATGCTATTACAATATCTTCATTAATAGCCCCTTTTGTTGATAACAGATCCAAAATATCTAAAAGCTCTTACAAGATTATATGTCCATTCATCTTAATTATTCAATCAATGCCTTTCTTGTTACTGAAATCACATTTCATAAAGAGTTTCTGGAGCAGATAGTTTGTGTGATTCAAAAATATAAAAATATGTAATGTGATTATTTGGTATATGTAATTACTATAGAAGTGCCATTGCCATTGTAGAGTTCCGAAAGTGGTACTTTCTGAGTAAATAATTGGAAACATAATGTTTTGCTCAAAATTTAGTGGAACAAGCATCTCCCACTGTTAGAAAATGCCAAATAGACAAAAAAACCTTTGCTCGCCTATTAATACCTTGAGTCGCTAACTATTTTAATTTGTTAATTTAACACTTGTGTTAACCTCAACATTTTTTATTTTTATTTTTATTTTTGGGAATGCTGGTTTTCAGAAACTTTCTTCTCATATGGTAAAATATCTCAGGTAACTGATTGTAAAAAGGTTTACTTCAAGTATTTCTAATTGCATGTTCTTAAACAAGCAGAAAATAATGTCTCATTGCCCTGGGAAACAGTAACTTATGCCTTCCATAAAGATTACAAATTGACTTTTAATTTTTCAGTCTTCCTTCTTTCCATAAACAATTAGGCTTTCCATCTTTTCTGACGCAGATAGGGAAAAGTGACCCATCAGCTTATCCTATTCAAAAGAAGAGAGCTACCAGAGAATTTTTGAGAACCATAGCTCACCTTCGTCCTCGAACAAATACATTTGGTGCTGTATGTGGATACTCAACTATATTTTATCCGTTCTATCACTTGCACTTGTATGCATGATAATGAAGCTGCTGTGCTGGTGGTACATGTTATTTTCATCTTGCTCAGGCAACACTAAATATGTTTTTATTAGATGATAACCAAATCCCTTTGCGGATTGAAAGAACATTTATAGGGTTGCACACATTTAAGTATGATTTTGTGCTGGAAGGTCTCATTCCAATGTCTTTCTTTTATAACAAAGCATCCACTCCGATTGTGATATTTTACTAGCTGATGCTTACTGTATGATGTACTGGATGGTCCATAAATGATACAAGATGAAACAGGGAAACTGATTTCTTCAACTAAATGTATGCAGATTATATCCAGTTCTTTCCCTGCCTACAGGCTTATCAAGAATTTTTGGAACTACAACTAATTTTGCAGAGGACATTTCTTCTGTTTTTTAGTTTCCTTGTATGCTCTCTAGCATTTTTTGAACAGTTTTTGCTTTACTATTTATGATGCATGATGTATTTGGAGTCCTTTCAAGTTGTTCATAACATCACATGTTCATTCTGGGAAGAATGTTATTTGATTCTGGATTGAATAATATCAAGTATCCAGTAGTTGCTTCAGTTTTTTTAGTGTGTAGAAAGAAACAATTTATCATTTGGTACTAACAAAGGTTACATTGATTGCGATGTTTGTTCAGGTGACTAGAGTGAGGAATGCATTGGCATTTGCTACTCACAATTTTTTTCAGGAAAATGGGTTCGTTTGGGTTTCAAGTCCTATTATTACTGCATCAGATTGTGAAGGAGCTGGTGAACAATTCTGTGTGACTACGTTGGTATGTTGATGCAGATTTAGTACTATTTTCCTCCTAGTCATTTTTGGGTCAATTTGTTGATGAGGCATCAAATCCTACTGTTTGGTAGGATTTGACAGCCTGACCTCTTGTCCTTGCTTATCCACTCTGTCTCTCCCTGCCATATCTTTGCCCTTCTTTTTTTAATTTTATTCCTTTCCTTTTTCACTTCATATTGCAACATTAGAGGAAGAGATGGGCAATATGATAGAGGTGAACTGGCGCTTTAGTTATGCGGAGCAGTTTCATTCTTAAACTATGACTCAAATGAGCCAACTATTTCCATGTATAACTGCATTCATCAGTCCTTTTTAGAGGCTGACAGAACCCACCTATTTGTAGCCTTGAATCTTAGTTGTGGGTCACTGGCCTAGATCAGCTTTGCTTGCTTCATTTGATGTGGACAAAGCAGATGGTTGTATAAATCATTGAGTACACATATGATTGAATCTTCTTTCCTTCCCATAGCATCTTTAATTCTAAAAACATAACTATCCCTGAGGTTAAATGTGTCCCTTGGGAAATTATGTTGTCTTACTAAACCTTGAAAGGAATAGGTCTCTAAACAGCCAAATGTTGATAAGGCGTAAATACTAACTGTTACTTAGTGCAGACTTCCATGAGTTACTAAGAATTATTTATTTAGAAACAGGAAAAATCTTCACTTTGTTGTTCTTATACTTATTTTTTTCATAATCACTTCCATAATATTGACTTCAGTTCTGTTACCTTGACAGATATCGAATGTTGGAGAAGGTAACTGTCCACTCAATAGCATCCCAACTACTAAGGATGGGAATGTTGATTGGTCACAGGTTTGTTATGAAAATTTTCTGACATGTTAAAAAGAATCTATTTTATACCAGTGTATGCTATTTCATTGAACAAAGAAACAATTTCCATGTCATGGTTAGCTTTCAAATAGAGAAGGATTGACATCTTGAATTGCTAAGTGCATCTTTCAGATGATAACAGCCTATGACTTCCATGTTTAGATAATCAATCAAATATTATAGATAATAAATATTCTAATAGAAATATGAAAAGAATTTATACGATGGCTTGAAATTTTGTGGTTGGAACATTGTTATGGCACCGAAACAGTATCATTGTAGTCAAATACCAAAACTTTGTCATGACTTGAGAATTTGAATCTTAGTTTATACATAATTAGAAATTATAATTCTTTAGTTTTTTCAGTTTATCTTCTTTTTAGTTTCCCTCAGTGTACCTTGCTTCAATGAAATGGGTATGTTGCCCTTGTTTGATTAATCACGAGTGAAGCTCAGTTGTGGGTGAGTTGCAAACAACATACATGTGGAAATAAAAATAAACTGCTTTCTCCAGCATTTGAAATTTTTGCTGGGTGACACTTTGTGAGGTGCAAACCAAGGAGTGGCTGGTAAATGTAACTGCCTAAGAGGTTATAATGAAGAAATTAATCAATTATGGATCATGGATACAGCATGTGCCTTGATCCATGTGATAATGAAGAATTCGAACTTTGGCTGCATGTTTCTCATATTTTGCTTCAATTTGAATTTTTCCTTGTGCAAAATTTGCTTGAATCATGGTGCTAATTTCTTCTACTGATACTAGGACTTCTTTGGCAAACCGGCATTCTTGACAGTATCTGGCCAACTCAATGCTGAAACATATGCTACTGCTCTCTCTGATGTAGGTGTTTCTTCCTCTTTGTTAATTTTATAAATGGCAATATATTTTGAGTGATACTTGTACTTTATTTATCTCTATTGCCATATACCTAATTGATTGATTGTTAACCATGCTGGTCACTTAGGTATACACGTTTGGCCCTACTTTCAGAGCTGAAAATTCTAACACTTCAAGACACTTGGCTGAATTTTGGGTACTTATGTTCCTTAGTGATGTGTGATCCAAATTACAGCCAAAATTCCCTTAAAATCTCAAACTCTGCTAAGTTTTTCTTCTCTTTTTTTCTCTAGATGATTGAACCTGAGCTTGCCTTTGCGGATCTGAATGATGACATGGCTTGTGCTACTGCATATCTCCAGTATGTAGTAGGTTTCTTCTTTGAATTTTGTCATCTATTTTCTATTTGTGCAATTTTTTTTTGATATGCTAAAAAAATATGAAATAAACATTTTATATATTTTTTAATGGTATGCTTTGCAGGTGAAATATATCCTTGAGAATTGCAAGGAAGACATGGATTTCTTTAATACATGGATTGAGAAAGGAATAATTGATAGATTGAAGGCATACTCTCTGTCTAACCACTTTTTATTACTCTTCCTTAAAATTACACGTATAGTTATCATATTGATTTGACAGCACTAGAGTAATCCCACAGATATCATAACTTGGTGTTTCTTTGCCTTTTAATTTTTCACAGGATGTGGTTGAGAAAGACTTCATTCAATTGACATACTCTGATGCTGTTGAACTTCTACTTAACGCCAAAATGAAATTTGAATTCCCGGTAATATATCTATGTGTATCTATAACATTTTTGTTTGTGGCAAAGGAAGGGCATTAATTTAGATGGCTATAATCTGAACGGATTTATCTACTTGCATTTACCACCATTTTCCCCCAACTTTTCTGTATACTTCACTCTGCTAACATCTGTTTTTAGGGCTTTGCAAATTAACTAAATTATTTGTTGCATTTTTCTCTTTATTGCACACATGCAAACCTTAAGGATATAATTGGTTATTGTCTGAAAATTTCTCATCTATTTTTGTTGGAAATGATTAAATAAGCTAGAGATATTTCCTGCTATTTCCTAGAATTTTTTTTGGGAAATTTTTTATTAATCATAGGAAGTTTGTGTATAGGGAATCTCCTTTTTTTTTTTTTTTGTCTCCCTACATTGCTCTTTATTCTTTTATTTTTAAAGTACATTTTATTGGATGATAACGTTTGTGTCTGATTTGCAGCTAGTAGTTTCACAGTATTCTTCCTTGCTGTTTTTGTTTATGCACAGCTTCTAGAAAACAGGCTTTTCTTCTAAATCTGTTGGATAAAAGCTAATAGCAGATTTACTGTTTCATAAGATATATTGATTTTTTGTCAGATAACCTGGGTCATGGGTCTTCAACTTTCATAGGTAAAATGGGGTCTGGATTTGCAAAGTGAGCATGAAAGATACATCACTGAAATTGCTTTTGGTGGCCGCCCAGTAATAATAAGAGATTATCCTAAGGTGTGCATTCAATTTGCTCTCATGTATACAAGTTAGAGATGAAATGAAGAAACTAATCTCTATTCTCATTCACTTTTGATTAGGAAATTAAAGCATTTTATATGCGTCAAAATGATGACGGGAAGACAGTTGCTGCTATGGATCTGCTTGTTCCCAGGGTATCTTTTCATAGACCATGGCTGATTCAGTTCGAGTTTGTTTCATGACCTTCCTTTGAGGACATAAAGCATGCTAATTTTTCATTCTAGTAATTCATGAAATTACTGACGTTGATTGCGCATAAAAAATCCAACAGACCTAAGTGTAAATAGAGGAGAATGAAGGTCTGTTAGCAAATGTAGGTAAGTTGATGTTGACGCGGAATTTGTCTACTATCCACAAGTACAAGTTAACTAACTAATTCATATAAGAAAGATGACATTTTTGGAAATTCTTGTTGTGCAATGAAAGTGCAAACTACAAGTCATTATAGGGCTATGTAGCCCAGTTGTTTTGAGTTGTCATAGTTGCTTCATGCACTATAGGTATGGGTTGGTAATAACTGTTAACCCTCCCCTTCCATAATTTGATTCCTGAAAATTTATAACAGCTCCATATAAAAAGTGTTAAAACATTTTACAATCTATAACAGTTTCATATAAAGGGTGGTATGCTACAAAGTTCAGGTTCCCATTTTAAGACTCAATACATTTGCCTGAACATCAATACGGTTAAGAAAATTCACAAAGTCAGAGAGGGAGGGGAAGGGAGATGTGATAATCTGGATCTGTTTAAGAAAGTTAATCCATTTTATCTATGGGAAATAGTTTGGAAGAGGCATATATTGACAATGTATGATTTCCAAATCACCTTATCAAAGAAAACTTGAGAATGGCCTCACTAAAAATAAAGGGAAAAGATCAAAGAAAATAATGTTGCTACTTCCTATCACTGTCATTTCATTGATAATGGTCTGTGTTACTGCCTTTGCATATTTGGTGCTTCACTTTATTGCATAAATACAGTCATAGGTAGTCAATATTTAATTAGTCTACCACACTATCTATTAATTTAGTTTAGTTTTATGCTTTTAGGATAAATTAAATTAGATGTGAAATGGTGAATATAAACAATGAGAAGGAATATCTAACTCAAAAAGGATTTGATAGTTATAAAGAGTTGATTTGATGAGTTTGGAAAATTTGAAATCACACTAGGATTGAGTCGGACTTGGATATGAGAATCAGTTGCAAAACTAAAGAGCTATTTCAATAAAATTTCATATTTGTTTATACCACACATTACAAGTTAATGAATAATAATTTGGTTTGAATGAGAGAGCTTCATATTGGTTAATCTTAGAAAGTCAGGTTTATTTGGATCTCTTGATAACTATTATTTGTTACATGTCACCTTGTTTATGTATTTATTTTTTGTACATTTTGAGTAAATAGGTAATGGTATTTAAAATGTTTCTTGATGATCCATGTAAACACAGTAACAAATTGAAATGATGGCCCATAATTATGCATATGAAAATTTCAGCCTCCATTCCTAATGTTAATAAATCCCTCTATACTTTGCTATAATTTTCCAATGCTGAAATGGAATATTTCTTCTATTTTCTATGTCCATAATATTTTAGTGTATTGTGTTATTTCATGCAAATGATGTGTAGCTTCTTGACTTATCTTTTCTTATGGCTATCAGGTAGGAGAGCTTATTGGTGGAAGTCAAAGAGAAGAACGACTTGAAATTCTTGAAAGTCGCTTGGATGAGTTGAAGCTTGACAAGGATAGTTATTGGTGGTATCTTGATCTTCGACGTTTTGGTTCAGGTTTGGTAGTTATTTTCATGGCTTACTGTACGTTCCTCAGATAATCTTCTGCTGCATCATCTTTGATTCAATTTTTTCCTTCAACAAATTCTTTAACTAACTGAGAATTGCTAGCTGAAACTAAAATGATTCTTGAATGGGTATTTACTTCTCTGAAATTATTTTTATCATTCACCTGTATAAACTTTAAGAGGAACTCTGATTGCTAAGGTCTAAGTTTGTACCAATATTCCATTTAATGACATACTATTTCATTTAACCTTTGCCATTTCTTCTTCCTTTTTGTGGTTTTTAATTCACTGTTATTTAAATTCTGCAGTTAATTGTTATTGTAGACTGTGCAAATATTGTGTTCAAAACAATATTTAGGTCCTCACTCTAAATGCCAATGTCCGGGGTAACAACATGGCCATAAATAGTTTCATTTAATTCTCCCCAAATTTATTTTTTGTTTGATTATTGGATAGTACTTGTACCATTTAATATCTCATTGCTTTTAAATAATTTTATAGTTTTTTTCTTGTAAGTGTTTTCCTATATTCCCAAGTTGCTAATCTAATCATACAATCCCTGGACTAGCCTTTGTTATAGCAGTACGAGTTCACCAAAATATGCGAAGCCTTTATTTTCCTATATTATGCATTTCGAGGTATTTGAGTGATGAACACGACCTTATAACATCATGATTAGCTTATAACAAATTATGAAAGCCTAAATAAATTTTTCATCTTTTTTCAACCAGATTCTTTAAATACATGACCATCGATCATCCATTAGATGCAAATCTCACGTTCTTTTATGCATACATCATCTCGTCTATTACATTATTGTTTCAGATTTTCTCAGGTATTATACATAGATTTTGTTGCTGATTTCTGATTATTACAGTTCCTCATGCTGGATTCGGTCTGGGATTTGAGAGACTCGTGCAGTTCGCGACAGGTATAGATAACATCAGGGATGCAATTCCTTTTCCACGTAGTCCTGGTTTTGCAGAATTCTAGAGCCTGAACTGCGATCTACCCTTTTCGACCCACCGATTGTTAGACAACATAACTTATTACCGCAAGCCCCATGGGGATAATGTAGTATTTGTACATCAAATTATTGAAATTTGCTTATAAAATAAGGTCCAATCTACTTCAATGGGTTTGTATATAAAGGCAGTTTTCCCAGACAATCAGGACCTCCAGGTAGGCAAGATGCCTGATCTGTTTCTCAGTTTCTTTCTTTGAAGAGCAATGGCAGAAGGATAAGAATTCAGACGGCATTACTTGAGGCTTTCAGTGGCAGTGCGATCAACTCAATCCAAAGAAAAATTACCTTAAGATTTGTATAATAGGAGTGAAGTTTGAATCCCTATGCTTATTCTTTTGGGGAATAAGTTTCTCCTAGCTAGAAGTCCGTTCAGTATTATAATTTACTTTCCTTCTGTAAGATCTTTGGACAGACAATCAAGGGGCACGGAGGAGGTAAATTACGGGTGACTATTAGTCATTAGTGTAAATGGTCAATACATGGAGAAGAGAAATAGACATCAGATAGCAAAGAAACATGATGGTTGCGGAATCAAAATCAAGTGGAAAAGTGTGTGATCTGAGAGTCCCAAACTTTATACCATTTCATGCGGCATTTTACTAAACTGTGATCTGACATTTTTAATATTTAAATTATGCATCATACTATACTACTATACTTTATATTTATCAAATTATGAATTTATTTTCAAAAAATCTCCACATGTAAAATTTTTAAAAATAAATCAACTTTATAAGAATTTAATAATACTATTTCTCTCTTTAAAAAATATGTTATTTTTTTTATATTTCACAATAGATCAAATGAGGTGGAATTAATATTATAGAGTATGATTATACCTATAAGAGTCTTAAGAATATAATAATTTGGATTAAATTTGATAAGTTTATTTTGATCAAAATTCATTCATAGTTTTAGACGTATCCGTATGAATCAATTCAAATCTCTCCATAATATCTAAATAAATTAGATTTAAATTTAATTTAATTAAATTTAATGTCATAAAAAAATACGTCAAATTAAGTTTGAAATATCATTTTAGTAACTTGGTTCAATTCGATTTGATTCGGGTGGACTTTATCGGACTTGAATCCGCCACGGCTCATTGACAGCCCTAATCCCATCGGAGAAGAAACCTCGGTTCCGCTCGTCGCCTTCGCTCTGCTCCTCGCTGCGAGGAATCGAAGCCAGGAAGAAAAAATGGAGTCCGTGAGCGTCGATGAGTAAGCCAGTCACCTCCCCTTTCTTCCATATGCTTTGTGTTGTTTGCGTGATTCAATCCGTGAGCCTACACGGTGCATTTCCCAACTCATCGCCTTCGATTCGATCGCTTTTGATTCCGTATAATTTATACTCTAGAGATCTGAACACGGTGAGTGAGTTCCTTCTAGATGCTTATGTTGTTTAGAGATCTGAACATGGATAGATCCGTGGGGTTGATATGGGTGGTTGAGTTCCATATAATTTCTGCTCGAGTGATTTATGATTTTCTTATTTATTGGCTTTGTGAAACAGGATGTCTGAATCTATTATTCCTGGTCTGCCATATGATTTGGCTTTGAGATGTCTGGCAATGATCTCACATGGATATCATGGTTTGCTAGAATGTGTTTCAAAAAGATGGAAACATGCAATCAGAAGCAAGTATTATGCAGATTTAAAGGCCGAGGGAGGGTGGAGTGGAGATTGGTTGTTTGTTCTTGGATCCAATAATTCGGCTATGTGGCTTGCTTATGATCCTGATGCAGATCGTTGGCGCCCACTGCCGCAAATGCCAGGGCCCACTTCGGATGAAGAATTTTGTAGGTTTTCGTGTGCAAATGTATGTAACAAGTTCTTGGTGATTGGTGGCTGCTACATCCCACGTTCAACTGTATGGTCGGAGACAAATTTATCGGAAGTGAATTCTGTCATAGTTTTTGATCCATATAAGAAGGAGTGGAGCAGTGCAGCCAGCATGAGCACAAAACGAATTGATTTTGCATGTACTGCAATAGGTGACAAGGTTTATGTAGCTGGTGGAAGGAACTCAAATAAGCTTCAAGGACTTGCTAGCGCTGAAGTCTATGACCCTCACTTGGACTTGTAAGCTTCTTATTGAGATCTTCATTTTCCATATCATCTGTTGGAAGTTTTTAGTAGGATCAAGAAGGAAAAGAAGAAATTAGCAACTTTGTTTCATTATCTTGATCTACTCATTGCCTATGTCTCAAGATTTAGATTCCCGTATACAGACTTTATAGGAAATTCTAGATATCTAGATAACACAAACATAAACTCATTTAACTATTTTGGTTTACACAAGATTCAAAATGCAAGGAGTGCTTTGGTTCAATTTGAAGTAACCACAACCTCTTTATTCTTGCATGAACACTTAGCATCAGTGAAGATTGACCTCTGAGGATTGCAAATTACACTTCAACATCATTATCATGAATCTTTATTTTCCATCTATTTCATGCTTGACAGTTGATTTCTTGATGCTCATCTTAAGTATTGATTTTGTAAGACAATTCATTTGGATTGAATTAATCAATTTTGACCACTATGCATCACTGAATAAAATATGTCTTTTGTTATTATTTTGGGAGAATCTTATACAACTCATCGACTCAACACTTTCAGGTGGGAAGATTTACCCTCAATGCCGTTCTGTCTTATTGATTGTTTCAGCATATCTCATGGAGGTGAATTTCATGTTGTTGGCACAAAAATTCACAATTTTCGGCAAGATGCTTATGTTATCTTTAATCCACTAACACGGAAGTGGCGTGTTATGGAAAATTTTAATCCATTTTGTGAATTGTCACGGCATTCTACAACTCTTCTTGGAAGTAACATCTACCACATACTTGCAGATGGCACTGTTACAGTCATGACAACTGATCAAATGGTCTGGCACAAATTATGTGCATATCCTCTTGTGGTTCTTCGAGGCCATAATAGACAATTAAGGTCATTTGGGTTTGGATTTGTTGCATCTCGAAAGCACATATATGTTATTGGAGGTCTGACTCTCAAGTATAATACAAACGACTTTACATATTCCACTGTAAAGTTAAAGACGACTAGGTTATGCAACATGACAACTTTACCGCTAGAATGGAAGGATGTCAAATCCATGCCAATTGAACTGGGACATATATGTGGATGTGCCTTTTTGGAGGAACAAAGCTGATGCTTCTTTGTGTCATACTCATTTTGAAACATCATGTTTCTTAATAAACATCTTAATAAGGATTCTGTTAATGCTTCCTGGCTTGTTATTGTAACTAGAGGATTATTTATATCTACAGATTGAATATCATGTATAGCATAAACATTGACATGTTCATTTATAGTTTTTCATTCGAAAGTACTCTTGTGGCTTCAAACTGTGCATCTTCTTGTGCCTGGTCTTCCGAACAAAATTTTCCTAGCCCTTTATCTTCGATAAAAATATGAGACTGATCTCTTTGGCTTTGTAAAGAACAGATGATTATCTTCTACTGAATCTAGATCAATAATGTTGGTCATGTCAAAGTATCCTCTCCTTTAGGGATGACATTGGGGTGGGGACACGACGGGTTTGTCATCCCAGAACCCGAATTATAGTCCCGTCCCCTACCTGATTCCCGTGGGGATTAAAATCTTTGCCCCGTAGACTCGACCCCGGACCGGATCCGTAACCGGCCCGGCAACCCAACTAAACCGCCGAACCGGTTTGTAAATATTAATTTTTTAATTTTATATAGATATGTTAAAATTAATTTACTGAAGTAAGGTTCAAACCAGAGACCTCTAAATTAGATGTTATCATACTTACCAACTACACTACAATAACTTATATTTTCATGTCATGTGATAGTTAATTATTTAATTACTAGTTTCTTTTGTTATATTATTCTTTTTAATAATTAATAAAACATATGTATATTTATTTATTTATTAGTTTATAATCATTTATTACATATTAATTAATTA
>JBBPFQ010000075.1:5948125-5974675 GCA_037974815.1 Kaempferia elegans
ATGATGATGCTCCACATCATCAATGACACCTCATGGTGTGTCACCTATTTGGAAGTTACAATAGCATTAACTCATGGCATTTAATGAGTTTTATAACTTCCCTTTTTGATGGATGGTGGCCGGCCACTTTTAGGGGTGAATGAGATTTGATTTCATTCAATTAATTCATTCTCTCTTCTCCTCTCTTCCTCTCCCTCTCCTCCTCCCTCTTGGCCGAACACATCAAAGGTGCTAGCACACTTTTTGTGTTCCTCCATTTGTCTTGTCCGTGTGGATACGTATAGAGGAGAGTCTACTTAACTCTCTCCGAGATCCGGCGGCTATTGGACGAGCGGGATACACGAAGGGCACGCATCGAGGGTAAGACTTCTCTACAAGTAGATCTAAGAGTAGATCTAGTATTAAACAACTACAAGAAACATTTTTATAATTTTTGCATGGATCTTCCGAGGGTTTCCGGGGTTTCTGCAACGCAAAAGCGGTTTTTGCGGCCCGAAAAACCCAACACCAAGAACACAAGGATATTGTACAATTCATTATGGTACAATAATCATATGATCTTGAATGCATACCAAATAGATCACACATAAGAGAACATTCAAGGTTCATTCCACAACACAAAAGACAATTCAACAAACACATCATATGTCATATCAAAGAGTTACATGATCAATACATGAAACAATCCAAGAAATCCTCCCGAGGGAGGGATTACATGCCAATCTACAAGATTATAATTCAATCAACCAATACAATCACATCACACTCAAGGACACAAGATCTACGCTAGAATAATGGAAGGTAGATGAAAGAAAGGGAGAGAGAGAGAGAGAGAGAGAGATCTTGCCTCATGATCGAGTTTAAAAGAAGAGAAATCTAAGTAAGAATCTTATCTTTTCCTCCTCCTCCTTGCCAATCCTTCCAAGATTCGTCGTCGTCACCCAATATTCGTAAGAAGTCACGCTCCAGAGCCTTGGACGTCACTGGAAGATGGCTTGGACCTCTGGTGGTTCCCATCTAAGGGTGGAATCTCCTCCCCTTTGGAAAGAGGAGGAAAACTCTTTAAATAGGGAGGAGTGAAACCAGCTACACGGCCCGGCCACACGACCATGTGAGGGTCACACGGCCATGGAGGGCCGGGCTCTGGAAATGGGCACACACCCATGTGATGTTACACGCCCTCTAAAGGCCACTCTCTATGAAGTTCTTCCATTGCCATATGAGGGTCACACGGCCATAGAGGGCTGGTCTCTGGAATTCCCTGCAAACTGGCCACACTGCCGTGCGAGGTCACACGGCCGTGTGGGGCTGGCTTCTGTTTGGCTGCAACGTCCATGTAAGGATCACACGGCCGTGCAGGGCTTGTCACTAGAAATTTCACACGGTCGTGTGAGGGTCACATGACTGTGCAAGGCTTTGGTTCTAGGCTCCTTCAAACTTGCCTCGCACTGCTAGATCTTTGCCCGTTCGCTCTGAAGGCTCCTCCACATCTCTTAACGCATCCATAAGCTCTCCAAAACATACCAAAATGCTCCCAAAACGTGCTCCTGCACAATAAATCACACAAGAGCATATCTCCGTTCAAATAGGTGTAATTATGCTGAAATGAATGTAAAAGGGAATGCAATAGCGTAAAACATACACAATCAAAGCAAAGTGATGTGCAATAATAATGCATAATGATAGGTATATCCTACGCACATCAGGGTGGCATGAAGACGAGCTGCGGGCTCGTATGCATCTGAGGGATGTGAGCCAAAGGAAGATAGCTTGAAGGCAAAAGGTCAAGGCTACAAAGAAAGGTCAAGAGAGTCGAGAGATCGAGTGCAATGTATGAGTGTACTTGGGACCAGTCGCCTGGTGTTAGGACCAGACAACTGGTATGTAATTCGGGAAAAATAGAATCTCACATAAACATTGGTTGAGTGACCAATATAGTGACCAGTCTCCTGGACTAGTCGACTGGGACCAAGTGACTGGTCTAGTGAAGTGAGGAAATTCAGACTGCACAGAAAGATTGGTCGAGTGACTAATCTAGTAGCAGTCGCATAGACCAGTCAACTGGTACTGGGACCAGGCGACTGGTAACTAGCCGCTGCTAGCTGTTTGACTGATCTGAACTAGCCATTGTGAGTGCACCAGTCTCCTGGTGCTTGGAGCAGGCGACTGGTAATGGGGAAAAATGTTGAGTGTGTTCAGCTGTTGCCTATTTAACCAAGCCTTGTGTGCTTGGTTTGGGTTGACAAAATCTAGAGTGGTTAACCCCATATTAGTAGTCTAGAGTGTGCGTGTGCATCCGAGAGATCTCGGAGGTGTTGTGGCGAGGTTTCTCTACCCACAAGGAGCTACATGAGCTAGTCGGAGGTTTCCGAGGAATCATCCACCGAAAGATTGAGATCGTACCACCTTACGGACAACTGTGGAGTAGGAGTTTATCTTTAAACCACGTTACATCGGTTTGTTGTTTCTTTCTTTGTTTTTAGTTTTAGTTTTCCACTTATGTGTAGGAAGAAGCAATTGATTTGAGGTGTCGACGTATTCACCCCCTCTAGCCGGCGGCAAAGGTCCCAACAATTCTCACCCGACCGACACTATCCTATCTGATATGTGTTGCGCAAGCATAGCACCCACCTGATCGGTCTTAGCACTACAAGAAAATTAGGATTTTACAACACTTAAAAGATAACTTTAAAAAAAAAAACATTGTCTTTTTTAGTTTTACAACGCTTATAGTGAAAAACGTTGTCTATCTCTTTATTTTCTTACTAATAAACAATATTTTTTTAAAAACAGTTGTCTATTAATGATTTTTGAAAAGTGTTGTCTATTAGTAATTTTTTTATATCTACGACAATGTTTTTTTTTTAAATACTTTTGATTTTACCTTTGTTTACCCATTTAAATAGTGATAAACCTAAACTTTTGCCCTAACCCCTTTCCCCCTTTCGGCTGCTCTCTTGATTTTCTCCTGACACAGTGTGATTTTCGCTGACACCGTGCATGCGAAGCCGATGCCGGTCTGCTTCACCAATGTGACGCCTGTGGAGGATGACACCCCCCACAACCTCCTTTTCTTCTCCATCACTGACATTTCTCTTGTGAAGTCGAAGTTGACCCTCCCCGACGACGCCACATCTGCGGAGGCCGACGCCCTGCAACCTTCTGTCTTCTCTGCGACCTCCCTTGACCTTCGCCGTTCTTTCCCTTCTCCCTCCTGAGTCCAGGGACGCCGCCGTTGCTACCTCTGCTCGCCGCCTGAGCCACTGCCGGAGTAGAAGGAAAACCGAGGGATTTGGGCTCGCGACAGAGCCTCAGATTTGAAGACCGCTAGGAGTCCTACATTTGAGGTGGGTTCTCTAGGACTATACTTCATATTTACTCTTCCTTTGTTGCTATTGCACGTCTCATAACCATTAAGAGAGGTTGTTGAAGACTGCACTGGATTATGATATTAACGGGTTAAGAAATTTGAACTACTTCTAAATATTGGTCACCTATGTCTTCTAAGATGATTATAGACAATTTATGAGGTCTCTTGTATGCCCTATACCTGTTATGGGCCGGACACCACTTTCCTTGACAGAATAACAGCAGTTTTAGAATCTGTGACAACTTTAAAGTATTACTTAAAGCCACCTAAACGTAGCAACATTCCTTTAATAATCATCAACACACTCTGCAAAGTTGAAGTTCTGTAAATGCTTCCCTTAAAAGCAGCAACCTTCCACTCTCCATGTTTGATTACCAACACAATAACTTACATAGTTAGAATTTTAATTATGTTATTTTAATCTTTAAAAAGGTTGTATAGATTTATTTGACCGTTGATTTTTGTATAGTGCAGAAATATCATTTTTTTTTTTCCAGAAAACAATCTTATTGTTAGCCTATAGAAAGGGGTAGGATTCAATATTGTCAATCATCTTTTTGATTAACATTATGCCTCTCTTTCAATGAGCTAAGCTGTACTTAATGTAGTAACAATTGGTATCACAATGAATTCAAAATTTTCAGTGACTTCTATTTTTCCCTCTACATAAATTTTTGGAGTGGACATCACATTGAGACAAGCTTGTGACATTTTGGCAACCAATTTGGTTCTTAGAGCTTCTTGGCCAACATCATTATCGCTCTCACAGTTCACTATCCACAACCTTTACTACAAGGCTACCCTTTAACTTTTAATGATAATATATAACTATTTTTAAGTCACAATTAATTCCTTTTAGGCCTGTTTTAAGATTTTAATTTTTTATAACCCGATAGTGAATCTAGTGGGTAGAATTTTCACTTTTTTCCTATAGACCTTTGTTTTATATTTTGATTTGACTAATCGCTTTTGTCCTAATACCTTAAACTACAACAATTACCTAATAGGCCCGATACCTTCAACACTTCCCCCTTAAGCTAGAACCTATAGACTATATGTATCCAAATTGTACATAAATCAGAGAAACTCACATAAGAAAAATATAAACTAGACATTACAATAATGGAAATAGAAACATATTACTCATACTAGTTGTATGAAAATCAAACAAATTTAAATAGTTAATATTGGCAAAATCTTGATTGAGACATCCCTACCCATGAAACAAGGAATAGTACAACAACAATTCCTCTCTGAGTTGGATCAACATCATCTCTGAGCTTCCTATCAATATCATAAGGAGGCTGAGATTCACTACTGGAGATCTGCTCGTTAGAGAAGTTGCATATCCCTCATGTGTCTGGGATATTAACATAAACCATTTGGGAACTCAATTGATTTTTAAAAGTTGAATTAACAATATGATGCCAAGTCCATTTTTCAAGACTTGAAAATTCAACAGATAGTAGATGCTGGTTGCATGATTATGCTCTTTAGGTTGTCATTCAATTCTCGTAGTAGAGGTAAAATTGTGAATTGATTGGTACAGGTGAGGCGCCTCTATGATACTTTTCATGAACCATTCAGGCGAGTTTCTTCTCGGCCTGCTAGTGTCATTCCAGAAACTCCTGTCAAGGACAGAAATGCTGAAGAAGCTAGTACCTCCACTCATGATACCAATGAACTTGCTGGACAACTGACAAATCCTTCCGGATCTCAAAAAGAAAGTAATCCTCCTAATGTTAGATCGGCGCTGAATGCTGCCTTTGCTAAGTATGCTGAAAAGGTACGTAGACAAGATACAAAAGACACCTTACCTGAACGAGGAAAATCCGGCAATGGCAAGACCAAAAAGGATGGATAAGACTGAGGTTTGTAGAGTAAACATATGCCATGATCAAGAGGAAACCAATCGCTTCACTATGCAGTATAGTATTCCTTTAATCATTCATATGGATAATTTTCTCTGTGGTGTAGATGAAAGAAGATATTCAATGTTTTATCCCTTTGTTCTTTCTGAGTTCTTATCCGTTTGTCAAGTGATACTTTGTTTGGTGAAACTAATCCTATGCCAAAACAAGCATTTTTATCAGCTTTTAGTGACATTACTAACCTATTTTATATGATTTATATGATCCTTTAATATTCTAGTGTGTATATATATAGTTTTGATATTTTGTCAATCTCGTGTCCATTTAGTGTAATTATTTTTTATTATTTGTTTAAACTCTTGGTTATCCCAATAAGATTGTTTAGGGTTGGATTATAGTATTAAGTAAAAATAATAATTAAAATTTTAAAAAAAAATTATGTGGGCACATTTGTGTGGCATGGTGATTAACATATCAAAACTCTATATACTTGTTAAAAAAAATATATAATTTTCTGCCATGCTTTTAATCTTTAGTAATCCTCTTATGGTAACTTCTCTCCCCCTCGAAATTAAATTTTCTGTCCCATAAAATCTCCTATCCCTGTGGTCTCATTCGTCATTCTAACCCACCGCCAACGGCCGCCGGCCCGACTAGAAATATACCCTGAGGGGAAGGTGAACCCAGAGGGATCATCGCCGGCGCGATTGACACCTAAATTTGGTCGGACCTGAGGAGCTCAGATCGACGGTGAAGGAAAATTTGGTCAAATCCGGTCGGATTTAGGTGCCGATTGCGCCGGTAGCGATCCCTCTGGGTTCAACTTCCCCTCAGGGTATAGTTCTGGTTGGGCTAGCGGTCACAGGCTGCCGGTGGTGGATAGGAATGATGAGTAAGACACGGGGACATGAAATTATATATGACAGAGAATTTAATCTGCTCCGCCTCACTAGGTCATGCCCTAAATCCTTCTGATGTAGGTGAATGAGCAAACGAGCGAACAAGCCTTGTAAAAAGTAAAACTTAAAAATTCATTATTGTTTGCTTTATAAGTACTTTAAACTTTTTTCTATAAACTTTTTTTAATAAACCAAAATCTTTAGGAATTTTGGGAATAAATTACATGAATCAGGGAAATATGCTACATAAGTATATAAACAATTTACTAAACAGTAAAATTACTTTCTAAAGTTAATTTTAAAAATATTCTCTAATTTATTTTCTTTAATTGAAGATGCATCAATTTTAAATTATTTTTCAATTTATTTCTTTATTATTATTATTATTATTATTATTATTATTATTATTATTATTATTATTATTATTATTATTATTTTGTATTATTATCTCTTGTTAATACAATGGTGCCCTTTGATAGTTGGGTTCGACTTTAAGTTTTAATGTTTGGATAAAAGATTAACTTAAATGTTTGGATAAAAGATTTTAGTTAGAATCTTATTTATATTGATAAGGTTAATAATCCATGTATGAACTTGGTAGAAATGCATAGAGAGTCAGCACGACTCAAGCTCGATGGCTCATGGTTTGCTAGGAATTAAAGAGGATAAAATGAGACATCTAAGGGATATTGGAGCAGACTTATGTAGGTGAATTATAAAGGATGACACATGTAGTGAACCGAAGGCTCGATGCATTTGAGGAATAAATAATCTAATAGGAGATGACCTTACAGAGAGACGAGCTACAAATAAATTGAGCGATTTATGCATGAGATAGGGTAGTCTCCAACTTAGCCAAAGTCTCAACTATTAGGTTGTTTGTAGTTGATGATTTAGTCGACTGAAAGTGTTTTATAGTCAATTAAGTAGTAATTAGCCGGCCAATAAAATAGTTGTGTTTGCGTCTGTAGTATAGATAGTGAAACTCGTCTAACTCAATATACATTTAGCTTATTTACTCTATCCACTCTATTTGACCTAGCCTATTTTGTGTGTTCAACTCGACCTATTCGACCTATTAGCATACCATACTCATCCCCACTCTTACATTACTCTATCAAAACCATAAAGTCTACTAGAAATATATGATACATGGAGAATGGAATATAACAATTATATATATTTCTTACAAACAACTATTTAGAGAATATTATTGAGAATAACTATGAAGACAATGAGGGAATAGTAATACTATTAGAGTTAACATTCTAACCTCAATTTTTTAACAAAATAAACCAATTACTATTCCAAAAATTAATAATAATAATAATAAAAAAAAGAATAACTACTACAAATCCAATTCAGTGCAAGAGTAACAAGATCAACTTTTGGTCAAAAGGAATGAATCATCAAGCAAATGGGAGTTTGTAGCCATACTGACCCTGTTTTGTTAGTTGTAACAAACAATTACTAAAGTGAATGATGTTGTGAGTCTTAGCTCAATCAAATCTATTGCACAACTATTGTGAGGTCATTCATATTCCATTAGGGTCACCACCACTAGATGCCTAGTTAACTAAAAGGTGATAAATTTGTTGGGATCAAATCCTAATAGATACATACCCTAGAAGAAAAACTCCTTCCACCTCTAACTATTTGATGGTCAACTATAAATTGACTCCGTAATTTACCTCTTCATATAACCTGAAGACCGTCTGTAAACGTAATCACATTTTGCTATACCTCATATTCAATTAAGGATTAATTAATAATCTATAACATCCTTAAAAGCCTAACATCTCATAATTGTGTACCCCATTTAAAAGAAAGTGTCATATATCATTATCAAGATTTGTCACTTGATAATGATATATGACACTTTCCTCTAATGGGTCACGCAACCATGAGATGCTAAGATTCTGAATCACCCACCGCAAGCGCTACCTGATTTATGTTAGTGACCGGTGAGAAACATTTATGGAGCCGAACCGGTTGGCCCAAGTTTAGTATTACTTGGTTCATCATTTTTTTTAATAATGATATATGATACCCCATGAGTTGGAGCAATTAGTACCTATATAGATGTTTGCTCTAATAAATCTTAAAGTCAATTCTTAGCAAGTGCAAAATACCTCATTAAGTATCTGACCTCCTCATGCAAATGATCACTATGCTAGAACAAAAGATCATCCTTAATTTATCAGTGTGTATCTTACCATGGAACCCACGATATTGAACCATTTGAGATCTTTTATTCCAAAAGATAATGATATGTGACATAGCATACATGCCATTTCATTATCAGCCATGCCCAATGTCATCAAATTGAACACACTAGAGTTTCATTGTTTTTTCCCATTTCTATTGTTGACATGGGAAATGATCTAGTGTTCCACCACATCATCACCACTTTGCCAACTTAATACTTAGCAAATGGATAGAGTGCAGAAGAATTATATACTTGAAACTAAGAGGTTGTGATAAATGTAAAAATTTATAATTGTCGTATAATAAGTATAGAACTTCATACAGATTCATTAAAGATCATACAAAGAAGCTCAACCAGTAAACCACCATGGGCAGAAGTGCTGATTCAGCTAATAAGTTACTTCCCTTAAATTGGACACCATCTTTGCGGTACCATTGTACCTGTTAAGATCAATGAGGCGTCAGTATACCATTAATAGTCATGCATGGGCAATGATTATTGCAACATGAAAACGATAGGACCTCCAAAAACACTGGCTATGGTTTTTCATGCAGAGTGAGTGTCAACCAACGTTGGCAGAGAAGAAACAATTTTTGACAGCTTATTATGAACCTGGATGTTCTTGGTCTATTGATGGCTCATTTCCTTACACTTGTAACCTGTAGTTTAAATAAAATGAACAAAAATTTCTCATGTCTTGAACTTCTGTCTGATCTTTCCAACACCTTCCTTGCAATCTTCTAATATCCTCCGAGTCCGGTCCCCAACAAAACAGCTGAAGTCAGAGGCATTTTCCTGGACACCATCCACTGAGTATTTAGCTTTAGCAACTAAAATTTTCCAAAGATCCAGAACCTGTGTGGAAGCAGCTAAAGCCTGTTGTTTCAAAGCTGTAATTAAAGATAGAAGCTTTTCTACTACTTTCTCAATTGTTGCAGAAGATCTGAATCTTAATTCAGCTGCCATTGATTTGAGATACTTAACCAAGCTTTCTCCTCTTTCAATGGTTGCTTCAACTGGAGACTGGTCCAATGCTGTTACAGTAAAAGCTTCATTTTGTAAACCTCCATTAACAACATCAATTAAATGCCCCTTCCACCTTATTCTAGCTTCTTCAAGTACTTTGGCATACTCCCTAACTCTTTTGGCTTCCTCCTCTGCCCAAGACCTGGTGAAAATGCAACATAAATCATTTCGAACCATGCACAGAAATATATCATTTAAAGGAGAATCAAAGGAACTTTTGCTAGCGGCTATCCCATTCGCCAAGCCTCACAGAGCTCATAGATTGGGATGACCCTAGAAGCCTGGAACTTAATTGTTGACATCCAGGCGGGTAATATGTAGAGGATTATGCTGATAGTTTGGGCAACCGAACTGAAACAAACCCATGACATGAACATGTATATAGTGAGAGGCTGACAAGTTGAGCATTTAACCTTACTAGCTTGGATCATCTCGGGGATGTGTTGGCTATAATTTGATAGATCATATTAATGTGTTGCAGGTGGTAAGAAAGCTTTTTCTATGCCTTTCCAACAAAAACCAAGAGTTTTTTCTATATCAACTCTCAACACTGAGCTAGCTTTTGTCATGTTGATCTCCAGTCTAGAAGACAACATGGGTTTGATAGTCAATTTTTCATATAATTTTAGTTGCAGAGAATAATTATATCTGTGCTCCTAACAAGGGAAAAATTCTGTGCTTGAGAGAATGAAATGTAATATTCCACTTGGGGCGTTCAGTTGAATCATCTAATGTGGTGTGGCCTTTGCTTGTATAATCAATGAGTATTAATGATATAGAGTATTAATGATATATGCATAATTTTACATACTAAAAAATGTTGGCTCTCTGGTTAGCTAACATTACCCCACGAACAAGGTGGCCCTGGACTTTGTTGGGCTTAGAGACCTTGTCATAGGGAAGGCCAGGTAAGCCTTGAAAAAATCATGGTAGCTTCAGGTTGTATTGTGCCCAACCCATTGACATCCCTCACTAATCCCCTCTCCCTAATCGTCCACCTTACCATCAGACATCATGGCAGTGCAGTATAGCTTTCTGCCACTTAGTTAAGGTAGCACTCTTCTTCTACACATGCATGTTTCCTTCTCCTAGGGTGATATCATTCATACTATATGTTCAGGTAGCTGTCTGCCACTTAGTCAATGACTGAGTTGGGACACACTCTCATAAAGCCAACAAAACTATACTATGACAATCAAATTACTATTTTGAATATCTACAATCTATTGTTCCATAGATACATCAAGTATATAAACAATGAATTGAGAATTCTCAATCATTGAAACAGTTATAAAAAAGAAAACCTAGCCTTAAAGCCACAAATACGATCACCAAAAAATGTTCATATTTGAATGGTACAATCTTGATTCTTGAGTACTAGAAACCTTTGCAACATACTACCACATGTAAATGGGAAAATGAGATTGACCGTCTATGATGAGATATGCGTGTAGCTGATATACGCCCCATATTGAACTAACAAAAGGATCCATTTTTTTAGACATCCTTAGCAACCTACATGAGATTCTTTAGCCTTTTAAGATTATCAGGCAATGTTTTAGAACAAGTGCTTTGGTTCAATAAAATTCTTAGTTTGCAAAGCCTCATTAGTATCATGCTAGAAAGCATTACATAGGCTATGTAGCAAGACAAAATATCTTTAGAGACCACAGAGAAGAGAGAATAGAGTATTAAAGTACCTTGCTAAGTGCATAGCTTTCCTCTCAACTTCCAGCTCATATTGCAACTGAGCAATAACGTGATTTTGGCTTTCTGCGTCTTGTCTAAGTTTATTGATCTTATCCCTCTCAAAAGATATCTCCAACTTGTTACGCATGTGACTCTGCAATTGCTCTTCCAACTCATGCCTTAACCTGGAAAGAACTTCCATTTCAGATTCAACAGCAGCATGCTCCTTGATTAGAGAACTATGTTCATCCTCCCTTTCAGTCTTTAATCTATCTAATTCAACCTTCACTTCTTCTGCTAATATCTCTAAAGCCTTTGCTTTTTCCTTTTCCTTGGTAAGTTCTTTCTCAAAATTTGCATTAAGATCATTTTCAAGTTGAGCTACCAAAGCAGCATGTGCATTCACCGCAGTTTCAGCCAATGATTCAGCTTGAATCCGAGCGAGCTCCTCATTGACCACCTCTGCCGCATCACCTGTTGCAAGTGCAATAGCAGCTTGTGCCTTCGTGACAGGTTTATCAGGTTGAAATAGTCTTGTGCGACCTATTCATTAATCAAGCAGGACAGTTAATTTCTGGCAACCTAGTATATTATATATAAACAGAAAACCAGGCAAAATTTACCAAATGCAAGAGCAGAAATTCCTTGCTCGCCAGAAGACAGATCAGCCACCAAAGCTGGCCAAACATCTGGATTAATCTTATGAATATCTATATAACCAGAGCATTGGTATAGGTCCTGATCATAAAAAGATATCATGAGAGTGTAAAGAACTGATGCTTAATCTCCAAACAAGGCCAAGAATAAGTGACCTAAGGACTTTTTTGCTTTACATTTTGGTCAACTTGTGGAAGTTGCCTTCTTTCAACAGCCATCTTCCAGCTTATGAGATCTTGACGTGACACAGGCCTAATATGGAACGTGTTTGGTCAAAAAGGTGTCAAAGATGCTAGCTGCAAAAGGAAAAATAAAGACATGAGGAGACACGTTACCCTTCAGGCAAGAAAAGAACAGAATCTTGCTGATTGCTGGAGTGATCCAAATCCATCAAAGAAAGCTTGCTAGAGATTAGCCCAGCCTCTGCCAAGCCTGTCCCAAGAAACAAGGCATAAAGGAGAGGACAAGAGACTGATGAACCATACAAGTCGATAATGGTATAATTAGTTGCTCATGCTCTAAAATTCATACCTTGAATATAAGGAAAATCTGGGTCTTCTGGTGCAACATCATCAAATGCAAGTTCAGTTATGTTCTCTATGTACATAGCCGGATAAATCTTTGAAACTGTAGTCCTGTTTCAGGAAAATCACGAACTTAATATACATACCACAGCATGACTCCCTATGAATATTACATTTTAGATTTTAAAAAAAAAATCAAAGGATAACATCTAAATAATCTTATCTAAGAAGTAAGCGGGACCTATTTGGTTTTCAAGTATATTGAATTGAGTTCTGGTCTCGGTTTCACCAGCCATCAATATAGATGTTAACACTTGCGTACATGAGATTATTAAGAAAATTAAACAGGCTTAGAAACCCTAAAAACTATGTAACTCAAACAAAGCAAACCAGCAAGCAATCAGCAACCCAACCTCCAAACCAGATTAAAATTGGAAAGGATCTAATGTTCAGTGAAAAGGTCAATAGAAGGGTCCAACAAGGTGACATCATTAATCATACAGATTGTGACCCAAGCATTTTGATCACTTTCTAATGAAAGAATTAATGCCAGATACACAGAAACAAACAACAAAGCCTAATGTAGGTTAGTTGGAAAACAACTGAATTATACCTGGAAAGATTACTGCTGGCAATAACTAACCAACGAGCATACTCACGACGAGTACATACAGCTTCTTGCTGAACATCAGCCTCAATAACCTACAATATTCAACTGAGTGTGATAGATAACTATGGTAGTCCTATAAAAGATAACAGATATGCACATGCCAAAAAAAGTCAGCTTTTCTACAGTGATAAATGAAAAACTTATCTTATTTTATCCCAATCAAGATTAACATATAAATAACTAAATAAAAGCTCCTGACACTTGACCATTTACGTCAATATAACATTATCCTTCAAGAAATGATAAATGCATCACAATTTAGGATAATTGCAAAACCAAAGTATTATAGAAAAGATTGACGATAAATATAGTGACGAAATCAATGTTGTGTGAGTCGAGAGCTTACTTAAGAATGGTGATGAATTCATAGGGATCTAGCATAGGGTAATAAGATTTTATAATTTAACAATTTTTTGCCATTTGTTAGGAACCCATTTATAAATGTCGGATACCTACTTGTAAATATAAAAATACACACAAATATAGCTGTAAATGGTATGTAATACATATATACAAACAGAAAGTACTACCTTGTGGATAAACCGTAACAATTTTCTTGGCAACATGATGCAAGAGTTGATACCTTGTTTTCTCATGTCATGTGCCTACGAGATCATCTTCCTTATGCAATCATGACTTCGTACATCCACGAAGATGCTCACACACAGTGAGTTCCTATCAATTGTGTGGTTCTCTTGTCTCATCATTATGATTCTTCTTCCTCATCCATGTGCCTTTGTTGCCACAATTCGTCCCATCATGATTCATCACCAACTCCAGGTCTGTTTGCAAGAGGCTATCTTTCTTCATCAGACCAAGAATCACACTCTCTCCTCTGCCCACGTCTACTCATGAAACGACAAATATGCCTACATGTTTCACCACCTTTGCCTGCCCTTATCAAATCCGGAGTCGATGTCCACCAAAGTGTGGTCCTTCAACTTCAAACAATCACCATTGGCAGCAATCCCTTGTCTTAATACTGCTAAAGATATAACACCTCCTTGACTTTGTTTCTGCTACTGTATTTTGTCGGCAACTCCTGTCATTCTTTGATTTCCCAGCAGTCCTGTGTTGAAATGCCAGCCTTCAATTACATCAAAGTCATTTCCTACCACTTCCCTCCCAACTTTTCTGAGCTCCATGACCACCACCTTAGAGAAATGTTGCCTAGTGTTGCTTTGTTAAAGTCAACTAAAATACCTGACATCAAAAGTTGCTCATTCTTGAACCAGACAAAGTAACTCGGGGGGAGGATAATCGCTCGAATACTTGTCCTACTTTGGGGAGCGATTGACCTAGTCTTCTAAACTCATTGAGACCTGGACACAAGCATGGGATCTGTATAGTTTGATATTTCTTGTGCTTATGAGGGAATTGGGAACCAACCAAGTTAGGCAAGAATCGAAGTGTAGATCCGGTTTCAATTTGAAAAATCAAACACAACCAGCAAACAAACTAATGTCATATCATCTAAGAATCTGCAAGTGTCAATCTAATTCCATTTGAAAATTTGAACACGACCAGGAAACAAACAATTGCCAAATTGTGTAAATAATTAGCAAGTGTTAATCCGATTTCAGTTGAAAAATCAAACACAACTAGGAATCTAAGTAAATAGATAAGGATTTGATTGGCTATCTGAAATGAGGAAGAATTGTGTTGAAAGCTCAGTAATTGAACCATTCTAACTCAAATTGTCCAGGCCATCAACAAGTACAGTCACAAACAATGAAGAGAAAGGAGTGTAAGTGCTTTTTGATCCTACTAGCCGGCAAGTGTAAGTCTATTGTTTAATGGGACACAAGAAAACGAAGTCTTGAAGAAGGTGAGGTAAAGTCAAGAATTAGCAACTATTAATAATAATAAAGTTTTATTAACATTATTTAAGTTATATGATTATCGATAATATTTGATTAGTACCAATGCTAATTTTTATTGCTAATATAATTGTTATCATTTATTTATCTTGTTGTAATGATATTACTTATATATAACATCAACCAAGCCCTATCCTATTAGGTGAGTATGCTATGGATCCTCCTACGTTTTTGGACTCTATCCCTTACTATATCATCATCTATATTTAAATAAATTTTATCCTATTTTATCATTGCTAACCAAACCATTTTTAATCTTCCTCGTTTAATGTGTGTATTTGTCATAGTTTCACATCATGCCTAACTGAAACATTTATTGGTCATCTAAGTACATATTCGTACTACCAAATCAAGAATGATATTACTAATACAATTTAGTAAATTAACTATTATTGATAATATTAATTTTATATCATAATACTTATAATGGTTGATGTTAATTGACTCTAAATACCTAATTATCCAAAAATTTGGTGCTATTGCTCCTAAATATTTTCTTTACCAATTCCAAAGAAACTAATTCTATCAAATGAACACATCTGATAACTAGGTTTTTGGAAAATTCTAAATTTTTTACCATCATCATTAAGTGATCCTAGTATTAAATATATTTGTAACAATATGAGATTTTATGTATTATTAGATCACTTTGATAGGAAATGTTAGGAATCTATTTGTAACTTTTAAATGCCTACATGTAAATATACAAATCAAGATTTGAAATCTCAAGCTTTACAATTTCCATATCATGCCATAGAACCAACCTATGATGATGGCGGATGAGAGATGGAGAGAGAATAGAGATATTAATTTGCTCTAAATACCTAATTATCCAAAAATCTGGTGTTATTGCTCCTATTATACTTGTTATTAAATTATTTTTATTTTTCTTATTTTTGATTTTTTTTACCAATTCCAAAGAAACTAATTCTATCAAATGAATACATTTGATAACAAGGTTTTTGGAAAATCCTAGATTTTTTACCATCATCTCTTTAACTGGTCCTAGTATTAAATATATCTATAACAATATGAAATTTTATACATTATTAAACCACTTTAAGAGGAAATATTAGGAATCTATTTGTAACTTTAAAGTGTCTGCATGTAAATATAGAAATCAAGCTTTGAAATCTCAAGCCGTACAATTTTTGTACCATGCTGCGAAAGCACCAACATATGATGTTGATGATGGATTGAAGATGGAGAGAGAGAGAGAGAGAGAGAGAGAGAGAGAGAGAGAGAGAATAGACATAAAGAATAAGAAAAATAAGAACAAAACTATATATCGAGGAGTGATATTTAGAGTATCATTTTATACCATGATTTTTATCCCCTATTGGAAAGGTTTAGTTTTGGCTCCATGTTGTTACATTTACCACGCTTTGACATGCATTGAAGCATGATAACATAAATTTAGATGTGTTTTATTTATTTAATACTATTTTAATTTAGTTTATATATAAAAATAATAGTATAGCAATTAGATAGTCATTTGAATTAAATTTTATCTTATTGTAGTGTAAAGTTTCATGTGTTAAAGCCTATCAAAACGAATTCAAATGGGAATTGCACAATCTAATTTTATGATATTTTGCGAACATCTCAAATTTTACATTTCTAACATCATGAACCCTAGCCAACACCACAAGTGGATAAGGCTTGGTGGTTGTTGTTGTCGTCGTCAAACATCATGAACCTGAGTTAAATATTCTTACACTAAATATATGAAAAATATAATACAAGGAAATCCATGTCCGTCGGAGGAGATTGCACAAGCGTACCTGACGCCAGGCAGGATAGCGATTATCCTGCAGGTGTGACGAGAAGGGCGAAATCGAAGGAGAAATAAGAAGAGAACTTAAAGAAACAAAGAGAAACCGATGATTACTAAAAGGGAGAATAAACTTTGTTAATAATTGAGGGATGAATCATCATGCAGCAGGACACTTTATATAGACGCTAGACCCTAAAACTAAGAAAGGAAAGAAATCCACAAATATAGATCTCAATTCCAATTAAAAAAAAATATTTTTCCCCGAAAAGGAAATTTATGAATAAACATCACAATTAATAAATCAAGAGGCCGATATAGAAAATCAAAGACCCCTAAATACCAAACATACCAAATTAATCTGAAATACCATAAAATCATACATTACTAAAAATAGTTCAAGGCCCATTGAAGCTATGGCCCGTTGAATTTCAAGGGGTCATGTTGGATTGGTCCTGCATCAGTACCACTAGTCACCTCATCTCCTAATAAAAACTACAAATCACCATGATGCCCACATGTCATACTTCAAGCCAATACCGTGCTTACCTATAAAATTGCCTAGTCATGAGCTTTAGTATATAGAATGTAATGTTAAGATGTTGCATTTTCATGCGGCAAGTATATTTATATAAAATGAATGGCAGCGAGTAGGTTAAAAGGGATTCTTCTGCTTAAAAATTAACAAGAGTCCTTGGAGAATTGAAACTTGAAAGTTTCTTAGATGGACTGGTAGCAAAATAAATAGTCTACTTTCAGCGGATGTTATTGTTTAGAATGTCAATGTGCACGCATGCATCCGACTATCTTAGGCTTGCAAGATTCTAGCATAGTTTACTTTTTTTCATCCTGTATTGGAATTTGGATAGTCTAGCACATTTTTTCATAGGATCATAAGATCTTAAAGCCAAGACAATCATAAGGATCATAGATGGAAAGTAAAAAAACTTCACGCCGTGTTGAGATCCTATCATGAAATGTAAAGAGTTAAGTATCCTTACAATACTTAAATACAGTATTTTTCAACAAATAGGCCAATGTTATCATTAGGACATAGAATTCTAACTAATTCAATAATAGCAACAGAAATCAAAAACTAGTTATTAATAAAAACTAATTATTACCTTTAGAAATTGCAATGCTGCTAAAGCTTGCCCCTGAACCTGATCAACTAATGGAGGAACCAAAACTTTTCCAATGGGTATCCGGTGAGTTGCAGATATGTGACACTGAGCAGGTATTCCAGAATGAGAAGATTGTTTATTGAGTTGTGACTCAGGAGATAAGGTTCCATTTTGATTTACAGATTTCAAATTGGATTCGATTTGACCTAGCTCTTCTGATAGAGTTACGGAATGGATGCCACGTGATTGAGAATCAATTAAATCTTCTGAAAAATTAACACTATCGTACTGAAGCACCAAACTGTTAGTGTCACGAAAATCTAAATTGAAAGATGTTTCTGGAGAAGCATTTTCATTGGGGTTGGATGATGGCAGATCTAAAGTGAAAGATTCAGGACTCTGCATCTTGTTCTCTCCAAAAGCTTGGTTCTCTATGAAAGACCGTGACTTCACTACCAAATCCTGGGAGCCAACTTGGCTAACTAAATTTTCATTTGAAGCAGTGTCAAATTGGCTCTCAGATCCAACAAACTGATCAAATGGGACTTCAAAATTTGAGTTTTCTGCAGCTTTGATGCTTCCTTCATAATGATCATCTGTACAAACAGTATCAGATTGAACTAAATCATTATGTGTCATAGTTCTGAGCATATTCACATCATTTCCTGTCACTGAGTTCTCAATCTCAGATAAGGTGGCGGCATCTAAATCTTTTATAATCTCCTTACTAGGTGGAACACCAGCAGCATTTGTAGGGAAATCAGCTGTACTGGTATTAAATCCATCAGGTGAAGGACTATCATTAATTTCTTCTACTATTTCAGTATTATCTTGATCAAATGTTCTCTCAGTAGCATCACTGTCAACTTCGGTTGATCTAGCATGTATAAATGTAACTTCAGTGTCAACATCTCCATTGTGTAAAACATCCATTCTGCTCTTACTTGCTTCTCCACTAATTTCTGGGAGGAAGCCCTGGATAACACTTAATATTAGTGTTTACAGATTTACTATGTTTTCTTTATGAACTAAAGCCACATTATTGTAGAACTGTCTTACTCGATCAACATTCTCATCAACATCACTGGATATGAAGCTTTCCTGTTTTGTTGTTACCGGTTCCATCTCTCGGTTGACTCCTGTTGAAACTCTAATCAAAGCATGCACTTTGATTGGCTATATGTGTTTGCAAAAATACTATATGGTTCTCGAATAGCTGAAAGTATTTGACAAATTCTTAAATGCATAACGTTCAAGTAACAATAGTTGTCTCACAACTAAAGAACGGTTACCAAATTTTTAAGGTGTCTATCCTAATGAAAAATATTATTAGAAACATAAGTTGTTTTGATCAATTGAACGTACCATGTGCACGCTTACTAGAAATTGATAGAGCTGCAAATGTAACTCCAGCAACAAAAAGTAATCCAGCAAGTGCAGCTCCTAGCATACCTGAATTGATAAGAAAATGTAGAATAGTTTTAATACTATCTCAATAGCAGGAAACAATCAGTTTGATTAAGAACTTTAAAAACCAAATGCTATAGTTTTTTTGTTGGCTATAAACAGCCCAGTTCTATTCTGAAAATATTTTGCTTAGTTCAATTACACAAAATCAAGATCATCTTCAAATGATTTGGTAGATTAAAGGAAGACATATTAAGTTAGATTAGGCAGTATTTGTTTACCAAGTAAATCAAGACTATCAACATATCCTTTTCTTATTTGTGTTAGCAAGTTATTTACCCATGAGAAAGGCGGCTTAATTTCATCAGAATAAATTAAATATTTCCTCATAATCTCTTTTTGAGAAAAATCAACTAAGAAATGCAAGCATATGTGAAAAGACAATAAATTACTGCACAAGTTGTCCCAACAATTGTTATACAGAATTCCTTAAAATTGAGAGGCTCCATCATAACTAAGTACACACCCCTACACTAGCACTTGTGATTTCTATTTTTTTTTTTCAAGGCCTTTTCTTTTGACCTAATATTATAGGACTAAAATCAAAAGTGCACCTCTTCATTACATAATCACCAAGAGGGCATCCCTTTATTTTATGATCAAACGGGTGTCTCAAGATGTCTCACCCAGTATTTTCTTCCAAATTTATACTTCAAAGCCCACCACACCTTTTTTCGGCCGCCTAAAAATAGTAGAATGATCATCTAGCCAAGAAAATGCACACCTCTAAGCAAACTCATGTAGCAATTTTAAGTGCAGTTTTGGTAAAATCTTCTACATAAGTTGTAAATTTTAAAAATATATATACCAAAAAATCTGTAAAAAAAAAAGAAAGCAAAATGATATACATTGTACCATAAAATTTTGAAAGCTGTTACATTGTTTTAAAATTTAAAAAATAATAATAATAACAAATACATTCCTTTTCCATTCTAAACCAGTTTAGGGTCATGTAGAATGTAGAAGTTTTGTTCAACAGTGCTACTCTTCTATGCATTCTCCAAATGTAATAGTCTTGCGCATTCTTTTTCCAATTTTAATTAATTATTTAAATTCACAAACATCTACTCCTGTGTTCCATGTAGTCTAGGGTCGTTATATGCCTTGGTTCTCCAATTTTAGAATAGTTTACAACCAACTGGTCATAAATTTCTCTAAATTGAAAAAGGATCCTCTTATGCGTTCCCTAAAACCTCTAGAGTCGCTATATGTCTTCCTTTACTAAGGGAAATTTTGGTTCATATAGCAATGCTACATTCACCCAGACCGATTAAATTCATAAACAAGCACTTTTATACATTCCCTAGATCCTCTAAAGTCACTATATGAATTCCTTATCCAATTTAAATAAATTCAAAGACATATATCAGGTATCTTCAAAATTGTTACATGGAGCTAAACTGCTCTAAAATCACAAGCATACACTCCTATGTGTTCCATAGACCCTCTAAATTTGCTATAAGTCTTGCTTTAATAATTTAGACCAGTTTAAGACTGTATAGTAGTTTTGAACAAAATGTGATATGGATTTAACATCTCTAAATTCATAAACAAACACTATATGTACTCCTTTTCCAATTATCAGGTTTGTTCCAAACTGTTGTTACATGGAGCTAAACTGCTCTAAAATCACAATCATACACTCCTATGCATTCCATAGACCTTCTAAATTTGCTATATGTTTTATTTTTATAATTTAGATCAGTTTAAGACTTAGTAGTTTTGAACAAAATGTTATATGGACTTAGCGTCTGTAAATTCATAAACAAGCACCCCTATGCATTCCCTAAACGTTATAGATTCTGAATTCATTATATGCATTTCTTTGTAAATTTAGACCAATTTAGATCCACATAAAACTTTTGAACAAAATTGGCTGAAAAGACCTAAATTGCTCTAAATTTACAAACAAGTACTCTTATGTATTCCTTATACCCTTTGGAGACATTATATGCATTCTTTTTTTATTTGGAACATTTAGATCCGTGTAGTAGTTTTGGGCAATATTGGTACATAGACCTAAATTGCTCTAAATTCAAAAACAATCCCTAGACCCTCTGGATTTTCTATATGCCTTCTTTAAAATTCATAAACAAACACTTTATGATTCTTTATGTATTCCCTGAGTCCTATAGAAGTGTAAAATTCATTACTCTTCATATTTATACAATTTTACCAAAACTACTGCCTAGAGGTAAAAGGGTTAAATTTCACATAAATTAAAGTTATAGAGTTAAAAAATTTCCCATTGCATATATATATTGAAATTACAGAGTTACAATTTTCCTCCTTCCACATATATCAAAGTATGATTTTTTTTATGCACATATATCATATAATTACAATTTTCCACTTTACACATATAAAAGTTACAAAACTACACTTTCCTCTCTATCATTATTATTCTACAATCAAGTGATTATTCAACAATAAACCATAACTTTCTTCACCTAATTGACAGCTTGTAGAAGAAAGTAAGAAACTACACTTGGACAACTTATTTTTAGTAAATGATAGCCATGTTAACGGTGCAGTTGAGTGTGCATGGAATGCAAACGGATCTCTAAAACCCAGCCTTGTGAGACTTACTAGGTCATTTTAAGAGGTGAAGCATCTTGCTACACAATCCCACCTCTAAAAAATAAAAGGAATTTCACTTTAATTTATTTCTATAATTGTGTTAAGCAACACTTCTAGAGCCAACATGGAAAATCTTGTCTACGAAGAACTTAAAGACATCTAACAGTGCAGAACTAACACATTAAATTTTCATAGTATGTATGATAACAAAAGGATCATATATTTAAAACTTAGGACAATTTAGGATCATGTAGCAATTCTGTTCAAAACTACTAGATAAACCTAATCTGCTCCAAATTCACAAGCATGCACTCTTATGCATTCCCTGGACCCAATGGAGAAGAAACATGAGCGGGTGAGGGTTAAGATCACTTTTTTTTCAAGCCTTATACAGTAGAAAAGTACTTTTGAATGAACAAAGGATTTCAAATATATACATGAAAAAGAAGAAGAAATAAAAATAAAAATAGCTAAAGAAAAATGTCAGTGTAAATCGGAAAAAAAGGAGAGACTTCTACCAATGATAGAGAGCCAAAGTGGCATTTGTTGGTTCGACGAAATTTCTAACCTAGTATAACTTCACCAACACTCTTATGCATTCTCTGGACCCAATGGAGAAGAAACATTAGTGAGTGTCGAGATTTGCTTATTTTGATATTTCTTCAAGTTTTATATGGTAGAAAATTTTCTTTGAATGGACAAAGGCTTCAAAATGTATACATGAAAATGGAGAAGAAATTTAAAAAAGATACTGAAGAAAAACAGCAATGTAGATTAGAGAAAAAAGGAGAGAGGTATGCCAACAACGAAGAGACAAAGCAACATTTGCTAGTTCGATGGAATTAAAGGGTTGCAGTAATATTAGGGTGTCCTTTGATGAATTGAGTGGGATATAGATCGGAAGACAACTGATTCGATTTTATTTGGTTAAGCAAATGAGAGATGACAATTTAAATAAAGTGGGGCATACCAGGGCATTCATTTGATGATAAATCAAAAAGGCACCTATTTTATTTTAGTCGGAATTAGGAATCTAGCTTACACCACTAATCCTGGGAGTGACCAGTCCGACCCCATGTAACCCACGTAAATTTTCTACCAGCCACCAAATAAATCGGGAAGCCCAACATTCTTAGGTCAACCGTCCATTAAGAAAAATTCATAGTTAATTCACCGAAGTTGTGACTCGATTCTTAGATGTTTGGAACTGAAAAGGCACCCCTTAATGATTCTATTAAGAAGGAGCGTCCTTTTGATGTTTGCCTAATATTATAACCTTAATTTTTTTTCCATGTTCCCTCCATTTACGTTGATTACTAGAAGAAACACATGTTGATTTTTTTTTTTTCATTTGTCACTAATTGCCATTCTTAATGTACCTCTTTTTTAAAAAAAAATTACATCTGTGAGATTGTATCTAATCTTCAATTGACTAATGTCGTTAATTAATGTTTTGAACTAAAATAAGAAAATAGGGGTTAACAAGTAACCAATTAGGCGAGAATTCATCATAAAAATTCAAAGCAAAAAACGTGTTTCTGAAAGCTAAATGGCATGATTAAATACATTCCTTATTATGTGAGCAGTACATGTCAAGAACTTAATTAAGAATAAGTATTCTGAAATAGCTTCAGCTATGCCAGTAACAAGTTCCATAAAAGAAATTGTTTGTCAACCGATTCAGATTTAACCAAAAGTCTTTATGTTCTAAAGCATGAAAGAAAATAAGTAATGGATACACACCACATTTTATCAAAGATGGAAAGGAAGAGAGAGGGAGGAATTTCCTTCGTCTTATAGGGAGAGGAACAAAAGTTAACCCTTTAATTTTGTCATTAAAATTCCTAAGACACGTAGGGTTTAACCTATCTTTGCAATATTTTCCTTACTCTCCTCCTCTGCCTAGCACCAGAAGGAAGTGAACACCGAAAGAGGAGAAAAAAGATCCAAATTTCCCTTTTCTCTTGAATTAGTTTTTACTATTCCACTAGAGTAGAAGAGTAAAATGATTCCATTCCCCCTAATGGAAGACGATCCCATAGCTTTCGCACGAGTATGAATTTGTCTATGAAAAAACATCTCACCTTCAAATTTCTCCTTTCCCGGGGAGGCACTCCCACCGTTCCCCGCAGCGGACCAACCAGCGAAGTAATCCGGCGAGCCGGCGTCAGAGCCACTCCAAGCTCCCCGATTCCTTTCGCCCCCGGAAGCAGCCGCAGACCGAAGGCGACGGCCAAACGGAGGGAACCGCGTACGGATGAGGAGGAAGAGGCGCGGCGGAATTCGGCATCTGAGGTTGACCCTCAGATGCAGAGCATTGGGAGACGCAGGCCGACACAGCAACGGCATGATCGAGAGCGGGACGAGGATTCCTAGGGTTTCCGCTTCGGAAGAATAGCAGCGGAAAGGTCGAGAAGAAGAAGAAGAAGAATAAGAGGAAGGCGAATGGAGTGGTCAGAAAATGATAGGCGACATAGCGAGTGGTTGCAACGGCACCGCCGGCGGCAGCGGCGGCGGCAGCGGTCGGTCAACCGAGAAAGAGAGAGAGAGAGATGTGCCAACTGCCTGCCACACACAGTTACTTATCGAACTGGGTGACCGATAAGGATTTTTTTTTTAATAAGTATATTGATTTTAATTTAAAATGATTTTAAGTTGGTTCTTATAGCTACGTCATAAAATTTATCCAATTGTAGTGTTTTGGACTACAATCTCTGATCTATCCCTAGACTAATATATATCCGTCGTTAGATTGGAGATAGGAGATAAGATTTAAATATTGATCCATCTTGATCTGATCAAACGGCTGATGTGCACTGATCCAGGGATAGATCAGGGATTATGATCTAGAGGATCCCTGCTCTAATTTACCATTGTATTATAGCTCAAAGATTGATCAATTTTAATATTACTAATTTCACGTATGACTCAAATTTTATTTTATTTTTTTTCTCGCTCTTTCGCCGATCAATTTCATCCTAAACGGGCGGGGAGATAGATTTAGGGGGTGCTTGGTTGGATGGTATGGGAATGAGGAATGAAAAAGGAATGGAAAGTTAGTGCTTAATTTGGGGAATTAGTGGTGGGCCCCATGGAATCAATCCCCTAAATAAGGGAATGAGTCATTACTTAGCAAAATGGGGGAATGAAAAACTCTTCATTCTCATTCCCCACTTCTATCAATCTCATTTCGATTTCCATATTCTTCAATTTACCAAACACCCCCTTAGAAAATTTTAAATCATTTCACGTCACTTCTAAAAGCATTGTTAATGTATTTATATTCTTATATTTAAATTTGATAGTATAAATTGAAATTAATAGTAGTAAAGGATGATTATATTCATCTCAATCGTTCCTCACAGTTCTTCCTCAAGTTATATAAAGGGAGGATAGAGGTGGGAGGAATGTAAGATCAGTGGACTAAATTGATAGAACACATCTTTAATTTTTTTACCCTATATACTTAAAAATTGAGCATTCATAATTTATGTTATTAAATTCAAATATGAGAGCATAGATATATTAAGGAGAATTTTAAAAATATATTGATTTTGATTTGAAATGATTTGGAATTCTATAGATCCATCAACTAGTGTAGTTTGAAACTGGACTTATATCATTCAAAAATTTAATATTTTTCAAATCAATTGGTTAATGAGTGTCATTGTTTTGTCTTATAATGAACTTATTATAAATCCTACCAAGTTTTTACAAGTTTAAAAATTTATTGTTCTCAATTTATACTATCGAATTTATATCTAAAAACATAAATACATTAAGGAAGCTCCTAAAATATATTGATTTTAATTTCAAGCAATTTAAAATTCTCTAGATCTATCATTTAATTTCAAACAAAATTGATTTATGGATCTAAAGAAAAAATACTTTAAAAATATGCTGGCGACTTAAATATTTTAAGACTTGGATACTGAAATGGATAATAGTAAAACTTTATTTTAGAATATGCCGTGTGGGTATTATAAATTTTTTTTTATAAATGAATTGGTAAGATTGATAAGAACTTTACTTATGAATATTATTTTACAAGTTTTGTTCGTTAAAAATTAAAGAGTTAAACAGAGTAAAATTTTATCCACTCTGTTTCATAGAGCCTATGTGGGGGCGTCCGGATCTGGTCCTAGCGTTCGAAATTCCAATGGCCAGATGTCAACTAGGGGCTATAAATAGAGCTCTGGTCCAGCTTGTTTTGGAACAACACACTCTATACAATCTTTTATTCTTAGTTTTACATTTCTGAACGATACTTTCCGTGTACGAGGCTTGTCCGCATATGACGTTTCGATCGAGAAGGAGGTTCCAATACTGAAACTTATCTTCCTTGGAGCAGCAATCATCTAATTGTAAACTAAGTAAAAATTTTGTGTCTTGTACTCTTTCCGTTTATCTACTATTGCATTCTGTAATTTTAGTAACTGTGTTTAATTAAGTTATAAAATATTGGGAAAGATATTTTTTGATTTGACAGATAATTCATCCTCTCTTACTGGCCGCACGGGACTTTAAATTTCATAGCACTATTATGTTTGATCCAACACATTAATCATGTAGGCTTGAATCACATTCTCTAGTACATTGGATTCCACTTGTAATACAAACCCATCTCTTAACCAATTGCATGACTTTGTTTGGTGGGTTTGGAACCTACTTTTGTCCTTGAAGATACAAATGATGGAACTTGTTATTCCATGTGTTCAAGGCATGGGAGGATCACTTAAGATCAACACAAACTTTCTCAATGTTTGAGACTTTTGGAACTCTAAATCAAATTACTTTTGGACTTCCTTTG
>JBBPFQ010000075.1:5985568-6009581 GCA_037974815.1 Kaempferia elegans
TTTAAAATATTTTAAAATTTTTTTAAAAAGCAAAAAAAAATTTAAAAAAAGGAATATTTTTTAAAAAATAAAAAAATTTAAAATTTAAAATAAAAAAATTTTAAATTTTAAAAAATAAAAAAAAAATAAATTAAATTAAAATTAAAATTAAAATTAAATTTAAAATTAAAATTAAAAAATTAAGTGATTATAAAATTAAAAAAAATAAAAATTTAATAAATAATTAAAACAATTAAAAATTTAGAAAACATAAAATAATTTAAAAAAAAATAAAAAAAATATAAAAAATAAAAATAAAAAAAATAAAAATGGAAAAATTGAAAAAAAAAAGTGAAAAAGGAAATAAAGGAAAAAATAAAAAAATAAAATAAAATTAGGAAATATAGAATAAATCTAAATAGATAATGGGGAAAAAAAGAAAAAAAGAAAAAAGAAAAAAGAAAAAAGAAAAAAGAAAAAAAAATTAATTTTAAAAAAGGAAATCATAACTAAAGAGAGTTTATAAATCAAATAGTAATATTGGAATGACTAAACTCATTCCCATTCCAGCCTACTATCAAACTCATTCCCATTCCTGCCTCTCAAACCAAACGTCACCTAAATTCATCAACACATATTACATGTTTAATACAATAAGATTTAATTAAGTGATAATTTTATTTTAACAAGTAAATAAACTAAATGAAGGGGAGCATTGATGCAATTGTTGTCATATGACCTTGTGGTCACGGATTCGAGTCAACCTCTTGCAATGCAGAATAAGGTTGCATGTAATAAACTCAATATGGTCCGACCCATCCACGGGATGACAGGAACTTCATGCACCAAGCAGCTCTTTAAGTAAATAAACAAAATAAAAGTGTGTTACAAGAATAAACTTTCATCTAGGCATACTTTAATGTATGTCCAAGTGAATTGAATATCAACCCAACATAGTGTCAAACTATACAATTCTAGCCCGTGACCAAAAGTGAGAAATAGAATGATACTTTAAATGTATGAGACTATACAATTTTGCAGGTCTCATTTCAATTGATCATTAAAACTTCAATGTTGAAGAGGATTTTAAACCTTGATATATACATATATTAATGGTCTTAATGTTAGGACCATTAGGAAATTGTTAGAGAGGGATGAATAGCAATTGAGATGCAAATTAAAACTTGCTGCTCTTGCTAATAACTTGATGACTTAGACAAGTCACACAAATACAATTAGCAGTGGAAATGAAAACATAAGACAAGTCAATGTATCCCAATGCTAACAAGAAGATGTACATTGTTCAGAACCCTCGTTCTTACTCCACGAGCTATGACTCATCGGTGAGTCACAACCGAACGTCTACAATCTTTCTCCTTCTCAAATACCATCTGGAGGTAGTTGTGAATTTTTAAGGGCAAAAATCAAAAGGGCGCTCCTTTTATTGGTGTCGTCAAAAGCGTGCCCCTTTTTTAAAAACAATAAAACAAAATAGCACATCAAATATGTTATCCTGGGAATGCCCTTATTTCAACACTATTGCAGCAACGACGGGCATAGCTGCAACTGCATAGACTTGATCAAAATCGACCCAATTTAATCAAAATCGCTTAATATAAAACTATTTTATGGGTAGCAATTTTGATCAAGATGGAGCAATTTGGGCAATTTGACCACGGTTTAATTTAACCAAAGTTGACTACCACACGTAGCAACTACAAGTCATAGTTGTTACAACTTGTAGCAATTATATCTCACAGTTGCTACCAAAGTATTTTCAAGATAAAATATTGGTTGGGGCGCGCTTTTCATAATTAATGAAAAAGGAGCCCATTTTTGCCAATTCCAATAAAAAAAGTGACCTTTTGATTTTTTGCTTCATTGAATGTACTTTTCTCATGAGATGGTACAAATTTAGTGTAGTTGATATTGTACTCAAATATTGAAGGTGCTAAACCTTTTGTCAATATCTAAATTATTTAAATATAACTAAGAGTTTACTAAAAATAGAGGGGAGACTCTCCTTGTTTAATTTATTTTAGAAAGGAGATATAATGAAAATGGAAAATTATGACATGGCTTAACAATGATTTGTTACCTCAGGTAAAGCCCCCCTTGGACATAATTCACAAAAAATTAATCCACTAAGAAGTCACATGATTAGAATCTTTGCCTCATGTAGAAGCAATTCACTACTCACATATACAAGTACAAGTCACAACCTTACATCTATAGAGAATCCATGTCCAAACATGAAGTTAAAAAATTGAATACAACAATGTATATAACAAAGACTTCTCTTTTAAAACTAATGGAGAAAGCAAGTTGGCTCACTTCAAGCTCTCAAACATATAAAGATATACCCAAAGTAAAAAACTCTCCTCTCCTTCCAATTCATAGCCTACAATAGTTGTTGGCTCACCATCTACCAATATTTGATGCAAACTAAAGTGAAAGCTACATTTTATCGAAGGCGCAATATTGCATATATGGAACTGTAGGAAGCAAAAGTTAGTGTGTGGCCCTAGTTAGTCATGCCTATGTAAGCTAGGTTACAATAGGGATGCAGAACCTAAACATGTTTGGACACACTCACACTTGTGAAATGGAATGTGCGCTTAGGCCAACATGACACCCCAATGAATTCATCAAGCCCACAAAAGAAAAAGGGAAAAAAAGAAAGATAGAAAGATAGGTGAGTATAAGAAAAGACGATATAAAGAAATGAGAAAGATTAAAAACAATTGGGGAAAAAGGAAACAAATGAGTTTAATGTATTCTTCTCCATCTGAGTGAAAAGAAGCTTCACTTTGAATCAGATAAATCAGATAGAAAATAAACAAAGCAAAAAAGAAACGGGTATAAATTGCATTTTAGGTGCACCTCTGATACTGAAATGAAAAGATTGAAGATGAGATAACTATCAGAAAAATTCTCTTCAAAAAATAGCATGTTTGGAAGAGATGCACACACACATATAAATAAGATTAAGTTCACATAATAGTTTTTCTAATTTCTACATCTAAAAATATTGTATAGGACAAGAGGAAAGTTATGACCTTACCAGATTAGGTTTTCTAAAAATCAGGATGTAGGTAGTCATACACCGTAGGATAGTGGCTGCAGTTTCAACTATCAATCGTAGCTTAAGAAGAAGAAAATTTTGTGAAAGTATATATACAGGTTCCGACAATAACTCCAGAATACAGGCAAGTCCTGTCATATGGAAGTTGTTCTTGTTAAAAACACCAGAAATAAGAAATAGACAGAAAATCTATCCATCAAATGAATTTCATAAATTATGGAAGCTTGAAAAGAATGGATATGCACCTCTTCTATGTTGATAGAAATTGTTAAAAGATGTTTACCATAATAATCATTGATAGTTGGTCCACGAACACCATGCTTAAAAAAATAGCAACAATCTAAAATCAATTCTAAAAAATTTACTGTTTTTATTTTAGCAGTCAATTTGAGGATATATGTTAAATAATTTTTTTTTTGTGTCATTCTGAATCCTGTTCCTTCAAAAACCAAAGGCAAGAGAAAGTAACACCATGAAGTATCTAATATCAAGAAAATCCATGCAATTTGATTGCCTTACCACTCACCCCAAAACTTAGGTGAATGGAAGATATATAATTTAAAAGTTGATTTAACAGCCAGTCATGATCGGACTGGATGCTTGAATTATGGCCCAAACACATGGAGGATTGTGTTCTGATAGCTTGCCACTAAACTACCAGAAAACAACACAGGTTATAGATTTACACTTCAATAAATAAGCATAAACATACCAAACTATCAAAAATCAAGTTAAGGATCATGCCTACGAACAAAGGCATGATGCTCACAGGAAGACAAAAGGATGGTGATGGGGAATTATTCTCAATGAATAACCTTAGCTTATCTCTCACTACACTATATAAATGTTATTTATAGAGTACAAAGTATTACAAACACACCCTCATCAATTATATATTTATATATGGATCCCAACACTCTAACTTGTTACAAATGCATTGATTCCTAAACCCTCTATGATTTGGTCAGCAAATTTGCAATCTGCTACCTGATTAGGGGTGTCAAAAATGAATGCGACCCGATGACCCGACCTAAGTCAACCTGAAAAAAAATCAGGTTCGGGTTGGGGATTCCGGGTTCGGGTCGGGTTCGAGTTGGAGAGCTTTTGGGTTGAAAATTTTCAGGTTGGGTTCGGATTGACACGAATTTAGGGTTTAGTGGGTTTTTAGGATTAAATTAAATATTATTTTAAAAATTAAGATAATTTTATGTATATTAATATTAATGTTAGTATGATAATGATGTAGTATTGAGATAAAAGTTAAGGATTATAGGGAAAATAGCCAAAAAGAAAAATCATTTTGAATCGGGTTATTCGGGTTCGATGGGTTTAGGTTTAGGGGTTTCGGGTTGTATTCGGATTCGGGTTAGGATTTTAAAAAAAAAATATTCCAACCCGACCCACCAGACTCACCACCTTATACCTAGTAGCTAACTGATTGATCATTAGAGCTAATAATCTCATTATATTTCACTTTTTCTTTAATTAAATAAGAATCAATCTTTATATATTTTGTCCTTCCATAAAATCCAGGCTTCGAAGTGATGTGCATAGAGGCTTAACTATCACAGTAAAGTTTCATGGCTTTATATGAGTAAATTCTACTCGATCATAAGATGTTTTACCTAATAAATTTGTATATTACTGGGGTGATTTGTATATTCAAACTCTACACACAATCTTCCTCCGCCTTGATTCTTCTTAATCTGCGACAAATGCCTCTTCCATGTCTATGGCAAAAGCTTAAATTCTTCCTCATTTGCAATTTCTCTTTCTCATCTATAACAAGCAGCTCTTACTCATCTACGACAAAGCCTCGATTCTTCCATGACTACGTCCACTTTATTCATTTGCCTCGATGCTCTTCCTCCACCTTGCCCCCCTCAATTCTCCTCTTCTTCCACTTCCTTAGCTAAGGTTGATGCTCAACATAGTCACCGACATCGGCATAGCTGGCACGTCTCGTTCTAGCTAGGGTCAATACCCCAACTCAGAATAAGATTTCAAACTTTAGTTCCAATAAAGGCAATTTTGTAGCTAAATATATTTTTGCAAGGTTTAAAATACCAATGTATACCATTTCGACCAAAAGTCAAGATATGAAATCCTTCAAAATATGGCTCTACTTCAGAATATCACCAAACATCGTCATGGTAGGTTAGCAAAAGAGTGTTCTCTTAGGAAAAAAAAAATTCAATGCCTCTTTCTAACTAACTGACCTACAAGGCTACAATAGCAAAAAAGTGTACCTGCCAAGGCAGCAAGGAGCACTAAGCCTTGGTGGGGGATATGAACTAGCATGAGACAACAGTTGACATTTGTTTCAAAGACAGAAATGAGCTGACCTTAAACTTCCAACTGGCTTTAAGCTGGCTATGCTAACACCCTTTACTACTCCCCTTAAATAGTGTCACAATACCAACTCATACTACCACAACTCATGGAATCATTCCAGGCAGCCATCAATACTAAGCACCAGAATGGCATTTGGAATGCATATGTTTTGCCACATAGGCAGGCATCATTATTACTAAGTAACATAAATTATACTTCTAGGACCAAATTATCTAATCATGGACACCGAAACAAGATAATGTTGTGTATTTGATGTCTCAATTATCAGAATATAGAATACTTTTACACTCCACTAGCCAAAAATTTATAATGAACCATTATGTAAAGCCTTACTGAAGAAAATAAATCAACAGAAACTGCAAAATTTGCAATAAAAACACTCAAAAAATGCAAATTTTACAGTAATAGAGTTGGTTCATAAAATCAGTCAACATCACCCAGGTACAAAAACAGTCAGTAGTTCAAAGTTTTAAATGACAAGAAATACCATGGATCAATATAGCTTGTGCATATGCATCTGAAAAAGTGAGCTTCTGAAACCAAAACACAAAGAGACAGGCTGCAAACGTAAACAAGATGCCAATTGGGAATGTGAGCCAAGCTACTTTCAATAATCTTGCAGCATCTTCTTCCATCGATGAATTATTGCTGTAATTTGGCAGAGCTTTTATTTTAGGTGAACAAAAATTTAATGTGAGAGAAAGAGAGAGAATAAAAAGTAGGAGCATTACATATAAATTCAAGAATTAGATATTTTTCTTTCCAAAAACTTCATTAGCTAGAGATTTTGGTATTCAATGAAATATCATGAAATACCTGACAGAAATAATGTAAATACACAATTTACTCTTAGATCTATACAAGTGACTCTAACAGGCCAAGTAGGGCGCCTAGTTGGTTCACTATGGACCAACTTTAGCAGAGGAAGATCAATAAATGCATAGTTTCTCTTGTTAGTCAACTGAAAAAACACTACATACCAGTATCGAAAACCTTAATCTTACATGACATGAATACTATATAACATTACCATCCTATTATATAAAGAAACAAAATAAACTTAAAGCTAATGCAAATATGGTTAACTGAGATTATATGGCATGGGGAAATTTAACAAGTTAAATATAGTACATTTAATTGCAATAGTAAGTTGTCTCTTTGTAACGTCCAACGAAATTGGAATTCATCAATCGTCATAAAATTCCAAATTGTAAAAGTACATGAAAGAAATTGACAAGGAAAAGATTCTAAGTTAAGGATAATTGTAGACAAAGACAATAGCAATTAAGGATAAGTAGTTCAAGGCATTATCTCAACAATAAAGGAAACATGTTCATAGAATGGCATGATGGAAGGAAAGGCAAACCATGAAATGATATTATATTTGTTAATTAACTATATGATGACATCTTAAAAACAGACGCCTATGATTTCATTTTGACAAGGTCCAAGCAGAGTGCCTTAAGTTTTAGAATAATGACAGTGGCAGCATCCCATTCTCCTCCTCTATCTTCAAATTTTGTGGCTTGATAACTTCCACTTTTTCTTAAACCAAATGCGTATCTTTAAGATTATCAAAAAGTTAATAAATCGTGTCTTTATTGATACAGAATCAATAATTTATTAATATAAAATTAAACAATACTTGATATTAATGTATTATCTACTAATTTATTAATATAATTTATTAATAATAGTAGATATCAATATATCATATATAAAATAGAATAGTAATCACAATATTGGGTTTATCGAGAAGAGGTTTTTAGACAGTATTGCTTAGTATTATATTCTCTCACAATCAATTGTAGCAGCTTTCGCTTAACACTGAATGAAGAAAGGATGGATGTGTATTTGGTCTACTTACCGGTAGACCAAATGCACAACAGGATTACTTTTTTAATCTCACAACCAATCTTTGGAAATGAGCTAAGAAATTTAAGTTTGTACATAAGAACAACATGCACTATCTTCCTCTCCTATATGTTTTGCAAGTATTCAAGATAAAATGTAGAAAGAGTTGGGTAGAGTGGTTGAGTTTGTTAAAATCAACTTAGTTTGATAGAACCTCACCATATTTTCACCCTATTTGATCTATTTCATTCATTCTTTGACAAGTTTAAATCAATTTAATCTATTTTCAAATGCAGTTAACTCATTTCTAAGTAATCACTTAGAAATTTCTTCGCCAATGATAGATGATTGAATTCTCAGGAAAGATCAAATTAATCTATGTCAATACCAATCCAACTTAAGCGATCCATATATGTATTAGGCCACTTTTGACAACCATGTTCAAAACTATAAATGGGAGAGACCATGACCAGGTGACAAACAAATATACACCATCACCATCGGCAGTTCAATGATGCTCTCTCGATTAACAAATTGACATTTTGAACAATTTTAGGAGGCTAAAATGGTAACTTTTACAGACATTACATTTTACAAAGGAAAATATCAACTATTAGTGATTAACCTTTCTCTGCAACCTTACATGTCTTATCAATACATTTATAAATATTTCTTAGTTAAATCAAAAACCAATTAGATTGTTTCTGCTTTGCTTGGTGATTGCACTTAAATAATTTTACAGAGCGAGACATGTTAAAAAATGACTCCAAATTTATTTTTGAAAAAACTTTGTTCTTTCATGAATACAATGGATTTGGTCAAGATAGATTTTAGAGAGGAAACAAGAACCTTCCAACATCAGTGCGCATGCATGCCCGTCGAAAACCTTCCCGACTTAGAAACAATATGGAGGTAACAAAAAGATGGAATTGTACTGCATAAAGCTGTTAAAAACATCATTAAGAAAAATTTAGCAAAAGAAAAGGAATAGATGAATAGGTAATAAAACAAAAATTGGAACAAGGGAGTAAGGTTGTTAACCATAGTACACATTCTTCTTGAACTAGACTATTATCCAATCAAGACAAAATAAAGGAAGATGACAACATTAAAATTTTTCAACATTTTATTATATTAAGTGTTATTTTGTCTTATAAACGGGACGTCCATGTTTCTAATTGTAAAATTAGATTATAACACATAAATAAATGCTTGAAACTGGATATCTGATCTTTGAGAAAGTATAAAAATTAGAACAAGAAAAGAAGATCAAAAAGAGAAAGTATAAAAATTAGAACAAGAAAAGAAGGTCAAAAGGTACCTGCAAAAAGTAACTACTGGGCCTTGTATAATTTACTAGAGAGCAAAAAGACATTATCAGAAATCACATGCAGTATCGCTCAGTGAATTCTGACAATAGCTACCAAACAGAGTGACAACATCGTAATGTATCACATCAAAATCAGAAATCCAACAAGAAGCATCCACCCTTTCATATCAATTTTACTTTTGGTGATACTTGAAATACCTATGCAACTTAAAATGAAAAATCAGGACCTTTCTTCAACATGAGGAATCATTTCACTTAAGAAGGTACCAGACAAAGATAAACAGACTGTGCTAACGAAAATGCACTTCTATACTTGCGCCTTTTTATTCCTTCTTGATGCAGTGGCCGTTTAAGCTATAGTACTGGTGTCAATTTTCATCCATAGATTAAACTAAGCTTATCAATCCGTTAAATTAAGCATAAGTGCCCATGATTCAAAAGAACCAACTACATGAACACCAAATTCCTCACAGCATTGACTTTCTTATGTGGACATTTTAGTTAGATTTCCTAGCTCATCTGAAAATATAAAAATGTCTAGCATTAGGAGAATATACAGAGTGGCCGTCGGATTGAGTTGCTTATGACTATGTTAATCTAAATAATAGTAATAAAAATAAATTAAATAAAATAATTTGCATTAGGATGAGGAAAATTACAGCATAGTCCGCAGCAGTAAGGTGTCTCACGATCAATGAATTGAATATAAACGGGATTCCTCTCGATAAGAACTGCGTTGCTGAAACCAGGGGGGAAAACAGAATAAAAAAACGACATACAATAAGAAAGGAGAGGATAGGTGACGAACCCATTAGATACTTGAAGGTGCGGGCTAAGTTATGGCGGGTGGGGAATGCGGTGGGGACGGTAGCGCTTCCAAGCGCGGCCTCCGCCGGAGATCCAGAGACGTCCTTCCCCATGGACGAGAGGAGGATAGAAGGAGCGTGGAGGGGAGGCAAGCGACAGAGGCGATTTTGGTAGGGAGGTGATTGGGGTTTAGGGTTTGCTCTGGCCTGCGCATCTCATCTCGACGGAGTTGGCCTAAACGCACTCCAGACGGGTTCATCAGAATATTATTATTGGCAATAAATAAATAAATAAATCGATCAATCAATCATCAAAACGACGCCTTTAATATATATATACCAACACCAACAGCAAGGTAGAGGGTGCCGATGCCGATTTACTAGTGAGTACCACATTAATGTTAATTTATAAAAATCAGTACAAATATAGATGGCACTGGTTTGATGGTTGATATTGGTCTGTAAAATCAGTATCAATGTTAATGTTAATTTCTACAAATCAGTATCACTTTATATGTAAGAGAAATAAGAGAGTTATATATTAATGAAAGATTAAAAAATATATTTTAGTTGCATCAGAGCATCTACGTTAGATGTCGCCTACCGCCGATAGGGGTAAGTTATGCAGGGTATCATTCCTTTGTGTGTGTATATAATCCTGATATCTTGCGCACCTTATAATTTGCTCCCATACATGACTCCAATGTGGACTACCACTATCACCATTTGCTCACCGTCGTTCATCATTGGACGTTAGCGGATCGCCCCTAGCTGGGACCCAACCAAACCACTGCTGGATTGCGGCCAAAATCCCATCGAAATCTGGCCACGAGAATGGTCGTTTGTGTCACGACCAATTGGGAGCGAATTATGGTTGTAATCAGGCTGAAATCCAGTCACTATCAGATCGCAGTTGGATTACGGTCTGATTATGGCTGAAATCCTACCGCAACCCCGGGTTCACCTTCCCCAGGATATATTTTGGATCAGTGTAGGCGGTCGGAGGCCGCCAGTTGAGGGCAAGTCGCGGGCGGGCAGGCGTGCACCGAGTGGGGGTCGCCCAACGGGTGAGAGAGTCGCTATTGGACGTCGTAGGCGTGGCGAGTGCAAGGCGCTACGGCCATAAGGCTAGCCGTCGCAAAGGCTCTTTTTTTTTAAGTCCCGAAATTATTGTGTAATTACTACAACATGTAAAAGCTATGAAATGACTGCTATAATTATTTTTAAGTGATTTTAATCAATTTAAAAAAAAAATTGATGGAGTTTGAATAATTTTGATTAAGATGGTAAAAATGTATTTTGATATAATAGTGTTTTGAGTTTATAAGTTATGATTTAAAATATTAGTAAAATAGTTAATTTTCATATTGTAGTAGGTACTGAATAATTTCTACATGCTGTGGTAGATACCAAATAGTCCCTATACATGACTAAACTTAAATCATAAACTTTGACCACTGAAATAGTTGAATTTTCACATTGTAACAACTACCAAGTAACTTTGTTATTAAACCACCAAAGAGTTTAGAAAAAAAAAAAAAAAGATAAATCTTCTAACAAAGCTTAAAAGCTCACAAAATACTTTAATCTCAAAATCATCCTCTCTCCAACAATAGAAAAGTTAGCATTTGTTGGAAAACTCTCCAAGATGAATTAAAATCCATTAAATTAAATTTATATTTACTAAGGCATCATTAAATTATATTTATATTTCCTAAGGTCTTAATAATAAAAAGTGACTTTAATAAAGAAAAAGCATGTAGTGATATTAAAGATTCATAGCATTTTCAATTTCCAAGAAGATCACTAAAAATGGTTTATTTTTTCAAATTCATGAGTAACATGTTAATCTCTAAATTACTAAGTAGAATCATCTTTGAATTACACATCTTTCGAGCAAATTTCTAGTCTAACAAATTTAGTCAAAATGGTCATAACTTCATACAGGAATATTATTTGTTTAACATCATTTTTTTTTTACATCTGTGACTTTCCAACAATATATGGCTTACCCTGTAATTTGTTCTTAATAAAAGTATATTAACAGTTAAAGTTAACACAAAAATCTAATAGCCTCTAGAACTTTTATTTTCACATTAGTTTGACATTATGAACTTTTATTTTCACATTAGTTTGACATTATCAGCTGAGTGACATTAAGGCCAGTATATAATTACAACTATGGAAGTTGTGGATATGTGTATGCTTGCGAGAAGAGATACAAATCCAGAGCCTAAATTATACTAACCCAACTGACTCTTGTGTGAGCACTACTTGTATGCATATGGACCAATTGAGGTAAAATTTACCTAAGCGAATCACCCAATATTTTGCCACCCAAATGTTCTTTTTGTTTGCTGCTTATGTATAATGGATGTATTAATGGTGAATATATAACCGTCCAAGTGAAACGACTGTCTATTGATGGTCAACGACAATCGTTTCAACTAAGATGGGTCGATAAATGATCTTTGTTCAGCCATTGACTACAGCGGAGGTATGAAGCTTCTATATTAGGAGGTCATGACCTCGAGTAGGTAGAAGAAGATGCAAGAGAAAGAAAACTTCATCCACATTTATTCTCCCTCATTTTTTCCTCTTCACCGTGCATTTTACTTTGCGGTTTACCCATGATAGCATTCGAGTACAAGATCAGTGATTGTGATTTGCCATTGTATCATGGGAAATAAACATCCAACATAACCTCGAAGCACTGTTGGAGGGGATGAATCTATTTTAATGAAATTGCATCAAACGCAGGTCTTGACGTCTCTTTTTCCTAACTAGATGACCCATTCAGCACTTAACAAACTCGGAAGCTCGGGCACTTAGACTCAACAGCTTAGCACTTGACTGAATCGACAACTCAGTTAACTCAGTGACTCGGTACTTAATCAACTCAGCAGCTCAGACACTCAGACTCGACAGCTCGGACACTCAAACTCGGCAACTCAATCGATTCAGTGACTCGGTGCTCAATCGACTCAGTAGATTGGCACTCGGCTAACTTAGTCTTGACACTTGACCAACTTGGCAAGAGCATTCAGCATCTCGACTCAGCATCCTGCTCAGGTAGCACTTAACTTCCCATTTGGACTCAGTAAGAACTCGAGCCGCTTGGATCTCGCGAGACTCAGAACCACTTGGGAGCATTCAACCAATGACATCCCACTCGGACTTTGGAAGTTTAGATCGGCATGATCAGCTCAAGCTGATAGCGTGAGATTATCAACTCAAATCATATTGATAGACAATTCATGTTGCTTTTCATATAATTTCAATTTAAAAAATTCATATATCTCCGATGATATATCCAAGAGTTGCAATAGTCGTGTTTCTTCGCACAAATCTATAAAGCCCTCTCCTTTGATACATTGAGTGGTGGTAAGATAATAAAGGCTTCGAGAGATCGACTCAGGATGATGGATGATATTCTGTCTGCCTTTCACCCGTGCATCTTGACTGTGTAGATAACACCTTCTATCTTTGCCGCAATCATATGCCTCCTTTAGATTAATAGGTTCTCTATTCGATTGAGGAGCTCATCATAATTGCGCAGAGGTCTCTTCACTAGGGACCAAAAGAAATCCTCTCCTCTAAAGCCCTATAAGAAGACAATAGTTATTACCTCCTAAGTTGGTGAGGGAGACCTCTGAATTCATCTGATTGAACTATCGAATATACTCATAGAGAAACTCCTGCCCTTGCTACTTCAAGTCGAAAAGATTAAAGGGAGTTTGCTAATATTATTTGCAATTGGCAAAATGACCCTCTAATGCCTAAGACACCAAGTGTGATTTGAGAAGAAAAAGATAAATTCATAGAAAAATGAAAGTTCAAAGTAGCTTATCCTTTGTGTACCTCCTCTTTCATAAGGAATATGCCTCCAAAGATTGTGCCTATGCTCCAGTAACCACTTATCTATTGTGGTCTCACTTCTCAATGTAACTACCCTTCCCATAAGGTATCAGTTACTATGCCATTATAGGTTGTGTATCAATACATAGGCGGCCCAACATGACCAACTCGACGAGGAAGCAACGTGATCGTCGAGTTAGGGTAGATGAGTCCAACCTATTTTAAAGAGCTTGTTAGGACCTTAGACACTGGCTAGAGGGGGTGAATAGCCGGTCACCCAAAATCATCGCTTCCTACGTTGTTAGTGCAAAGTGGAATACAAAGAAAACTAACAAACAACAAGCTAAACTAAACAAATATAACTAAACTTCAATGATACGTTGATGTAACGTGGTTCGGAGATACACTATTACTCCGTACAGCTGTTCGTAAGGTGGACGATCCCGATCCATCGGTGGATGACTCCCCGGAAAACTCTAACTAGCTCGTGTAGCTCCTTGTGGGTGGAGAAACCTCGTCACAACCTTTCCGATACTTTAACCAAACATATTTCATCAACCAAAACCAGTCACCCCAAGCTCCATTATATAGGCATGGGGAAATAAACAATCTAATTTTATCGTTACCAGTCAACTGGTAATTGTGACAGTCGACTGGTACTGACCAATGACTCTTCACTGAATCCGCGATTCTGCCAACGACTCTCTACTAGTCGACTGCTACATTAACCAGTCGAATGCTATAGTAAAAATGTCAACTGCTACGGTGAAAGCCAACTACTGCAGTATCAGACAACTGCTACAGTTCCCCAGTAACTACTACAGTGTTGGTCGACTGATAAAACCCTATACATAGAGTTTCCCTTACCGAGTACATTTCTCTCAACACTCGTCCTCACTCAACCAACCTAGACCTAGCCTCCTCCATCAACCTTGCGTCCTTCGCATGCTCCCTATCCTTCACACCTTACCTTTAAGAGCTTCAATCGGCCTCGGTCTTTGTCGTCGAGTCTTTCTTTGTCAAGTCACACTTGGGATTACACCGCCAAAGCTCCCCTTTGAACTTACACCGCCAGAACTCTACTTAGACTTTCCTTCTTTGCCAAAATCATACTTGGATTTTTTTTATTGTACATGTATCCTGCACACTCACAAGCATACATCAAATACAACAATAACCTAACTTAAACCTTTACCCAAATATCAAAACCTAAGGTACCTAGATTGCTTCAACAGAGTTCAAGTGTCATATTGCACGGAGACTGAGTGGCTAAATCACATGAGAGATTTGGTCTGGCAATTTAGCAAGGGAGTTTAAGCCATTTTTGTTGATGAGGCGACAAGGTGCTAATGCGACTAAATGCCTAAGCATTCGAGGTAAGGTGTTTGACCAGAACTGAGGCGCTCAGGTTGTTGAGTACCTTACATACATACTAAGACCATCCACAGCCATAAACCTCTTATAGAGGTTTATGCTCCATCATATTACTATCGTATCAAAAGTTAAAACCTCACTACTGTTAAAAACCTTTCTCCACTATCATAAACATCTCTTACAACGTTTTTATACCCCCACTATCAATTTATTTTTTTTTATTTTTTTACTTATCTTTATTTATAATTTCATTTACTATATATAATATTAATTAATGATCTCACGCCGTAGAGTAATATCTTTATTATTTTTCACCCATGATTAATTCATTTCACTTATCTTTTTATATGATCTCACTCCTTCTAAAAAAAATATAAATTGGTACCAAAATCTTGTGACCGATATATAGAAAAATTTATAAACCTCACCCTAGCTAGTGGGGATGAGTTTTATAATGGAGGTGTTATAACATAAACTTCGTACTATAAAGTATAAATCCCCATTGTAGATGTCATAATGTCGTTGGAGCCACATATGCTTATATTTATTGATACGGCCAAATATTATTCTCTCCGCATCATACCTAAAATAAAAATCCCCAAAGTATACAATTTTCCTTCTATTTTGATAGACACACATTTAATCTAAGGGGACGCTTGGTAGACGGGTTTAGAAGACGGAAATGAGCATGAAATAAGGTTCATTCCCATTCTTGATGCTTGGTATACGAGAATCAGAATCTGAATACGGGTATCATACCCCTAATTTCATAACCAACACCCCCCTAGGTTATCGCTAAACTCATTCCCCCCTCAATCATACCCATTACCATTCCCATTATCATTACCAAATATATATCAAGTGTCCCCTAAATGTTCATCATTATTCTTAATTAAATGAGCGCTGTTTTCCACTATTCAACTATGTCCATTTATCCTCTTGGCCTTCAATATTGTTCCTATTATTATCTCTCATATAAATCTTTCGTCTAAATTATGAACTACTAGTCATATATGTTATAGTAACTATAAAATCGTAGCCACTACACATGTTACACATGTAGTAGCTACGATTTCATATTTACTACAACATGAAACATGAATGGTAGGTGATTTACATTGCAGCAACTACAAAATCGAAATTGCTATAATTATTATAGCAGTAACAGTTTTGTAGTTGCTATAACGTGAATGATAGACAAATATATTTGTATGTGTGTTGTAACAATTACGAAACTACTATAATGTGAATATTTTCGAACATGTTTAACTACGAAATCATAGTTATTGCAATACGCCCAACGTGGCTGATAGATTCAGAATTTAAATGGTAAATAATAATGAAAAAAAATACTATAGGATAGGAGAGTAAATGTACACGATTTAATAATAATAATAATAATAATAATAATAAGGAATATTTTTTAATTAAAAATATAAAATAGGACGTCGTTTGATAATTAGGAAAAAACGTAGGGCGGGCTTTGAATTTTGCCCAAATCTAAATGTGCATAGTTATTTTGAAAATTCAAAAGGGCACAATTTATTTATTTATTGGGAGAATAAAAATTCACGGTTACCAAAATAATAGAAACGATATAATTGATGAATTTAGTTAATTTCATTGATTATTTCTTGGATAGTCAGCTCAATTTAATAAAAATTTCTCATTAACTATTAGGATAAATTAAAAAACACTGAAAAATGAACCTGGGAAGACGTATTGAATGATGCAAAGGCGTTTGGATAAAGTAATAAATAAATATCAAATAAGACACGAATAATAATTGAATAAATCCCAGCCTTACGCTGCTTCCGCTTCTTCTTCCTTCTGAGCTCCGGCGAGAGACGCGGCCGTTCAAACAAATACACGACTACGCAGGTTCGCGGAAAGCCGGCCGGCCGGTCATGGAGGCGATGAGGCACGCTTCCACTTTCCTTCGCTTTCCTGCGCCGCGCGACATCAGCTCGCCTTCCTACGCGCTCGTCGTTCTAAACCAGCGCCTTCCTCGATTCGCGCCCGTACTTTGGAGCCACGGTGAGCTCCTCACCCCTTTGCTTCCTCTCTATTCTCCCTGGGATTCCGTTGGTGTTCGTATTATTATTATTATTACTATTATTTTTGTGTGTGTGATCAGCAAAGCTCCATGTTTTTGCCGATGGAGGGGCGAATCGTGTGTATGACGGCATGCCCAATTTATTCCCTGAGATAGATCCGATGGAAGTGCGACACAGGTTGGGGCTTTATATATCAATCCTTTCGAAATTTTTTGTTTCCGGTTCAAACTTTCTGTTCTATTTATGCCAATTAAATCTTTACTTCCTGAAAATCTGGTCTTATTTAGTCTTAGACCAAGATCTATCTTGGTAGCTCAAGTGAAAGGCTTGTAGTTAAAAAAGAATTAGTTCGTAGCAGAATGTAGTTGAACTGAATTGTAAAGTACATTATCCTGATTAATTGGGCATAACTCTTTTTAAGTATGACCATTTGTCCTCTTTCCTTTGCAGCCATTTGCCTTTTCTTCTCAATCTTGGCCAAGTTTATAAATCTCAATTTTCAATGTCAAAAATAAGTCACCCATGTACTTACTATGAATCTAATGGTGATATTAGCTGAGATAGTTGGAAGAGTGATTTTGCCTCTTTCTATATTATATACCTTTCCATTTTCGCTGCACCTCTACCTTTGCCAAATTTTCTTCAATTTTAACTAAGTTATTGACATTTTCTATTTCATTTTGAAGGTACAAACCAGACATAATTAGGGGTGACATGGACTCAATAAGACCCGAGGTGAAGGAGTTCTATGTTAACCTGGTAATCTCTTTTAAGGTTGTCATATCATGGTTGTTAACATTTTACCACTGCTGAAAGATACTGAACCTTCTGTTTATCATAGGAAGCTCTAGTTAAACATTATAATGCACTTATGCTGTTTGGGGTACAATATATCTAAGCATAATGACTCTTAAAATTCCAGGAATCTGATACTGATTTAATTATTAAACTAGAATGCCCTATGAATTCAAAACAATACATATGAGCATATAGAGATTCTATTTTGTAATTTCATTCATGGTTTCTCTGTTGCATAGTTTAGCATAAGAACTTCCTATAGAGCTAACCAATGTTACTTGATGACATTAAAGTGTGTTTGTTTTGTAGGGTGTCAAAGTAGAGGATGTATCGTATGACCAGGACACCACAGATCTACACAAATGTGTTACTTATGTTTGTGATTCCATGGACGAATTGGCTAAGTCAAATGTAAGTAGCAAGCATGCCTAATTCTTTTGTTATTTCCACATATTTTAGCTGATGATCATAACTGTGTCACAGATTACTATAATTAGATGCGTGTTTATTATTATGATTGATAACTTGATGCATCAATTAGTAAATGTCTAGCTGGCATGCTGATGGATTCATGTTTTGAATGCTAAACACATGCCTTCCATAGGCAAGGAATGAAAGAATACTTTTTCTCTGAGCAAGTTCACCACATATAAGAAAACAAATAAATTGAATACATCACTGGGAAATGTTAGAGATATTAAATTAAAAGTGTTGCTGATTCAGTAAGCTTAGTCCCATATCACTAATTCTATATTTAGTATCTTATCATGATACTATGTATATCCAAATAATGGTTACCACATGAATATGATAAAACTACAATATTTAATGCCTCAAATTTTGCCACATACTAAAGCCATCTTTCAGAATAGTACCTTGCTGGCTTGCTAGAGGTGTGGGGTGAATAGCACCTTTTAATTTTTGAAATGATTTTTCAAAACTTTCACAACAAAAATAAAATATTTAAAATCAGATTAAAGAAAAAGGGACATAATGATCTAACATGGTTCAACCTCTAGGTTTCTATTACACGCCCTATTGATTTGTCAAGTGAATCACTCTCGATAATCCCACTAAGTTTCTCTTTCCTGGATACCTTCAACTTCAAGAGGTGTAGAAACCTTTATAAACTTTGGCAAACAAGTATGATTTAAATAAAATCTAGATGTCAAGACAAAATGACAACCTTTACACACTTTCTGTTGAAATACTAGCTGTACAAGGGCTACCTTGTCTCAGATAGGGAGACACTCCTTCAACCTTCTTTGCCAGAAGGTCCTCTCTTTCTAGACTTACCTTTTGTTTGATATTTAGTCAACCTTGACTACCGAGACTTTCTGCTTGATATCTGGTCTTTTTGATCTACCGTGAATTCCTTGCCTTGTAGATGACCTATAATGGGATTTCATTTGTTATTCCTTTGTCTAGTTATCTGCACTTGCACACTTGACATAGATTAAAATATTGATTGGATTATCCAGTGCTACTTGCACCAACAATTAACACAATCTATTCTATAGTATCCTAAATAGCCATACCTTGGTATCCAAAGACCACGGGGCCTAACTTGGCTCATGGAGCTCCCTTAAGAGCTACCAACCTTTGTTATCTTTGTAGGCCCAAATGCCAACATGACATGGTTCATTCTAAGAGTTTCCTTGTACCACAGCCGTATGCAAGCCATATGCCTTGCATACGAAGGCACCTCATGTTGGTGCAATCAACTTCCTTGGTGAACAAGAACAATCATAAGTTTTGATACGTGGCCAAAGAGTTTAAGTTAGTTTTGTTGTGGTTTTGATATGTATATTTAAGTCTTGCAAGATTTGGTGGAATACACATGGATATGACTTGATGCGACCAAGGTGTCTAAATATCTAGTGGCTCGACATCCGTAAACGACGATGGCTTAGAGCATTGAGAACCACAAGATAAGGAACATCAAAGTGGAACTAAGGGAAGCAAACTTTAAAGGCAAAGGCATGAAGACACGGAGTGGAGCCATGGGCTTAGGTGCATCTGGTCCTAAGGAAGATAGTTTCAAGGCTAAGATGAAACTCTATGGGAATTGAGTGTTGAGAGAATGCACGTGGATAAGGGTAAGATGCTAACATGGACTTGACCTTAGAAATGATTGGAGTTATTACTAGTGGACTGGTATAAAATACAAGTCAAGGTTGAGTTGTGTACTCATTAGTCGAACAAAACTAGTTTCTATTTGTGGTTGTTGGGTCAATTAATTGATGGATCAGAATTAGTTGACTAGTGAAGCGCCAAACCCTAAATGAGTATATTTTGGAGTTAAAACTAGTTTACAATATTTCAATCGACTAATATTGATTATTAGTCACAGGTAGGCTCTGGTGTAGTCAACTAGGGACAATCAACCAATGAACAGAATAGTTATATTCGCGATAAGTGAATCGACCGATCATGGCTCAGTTGTCTGATGGAAAATTCCAATCGACTATGTTGTAATGCTAGCATGACTCGAGCGTTTGATGTGATAATGGTTAGATATGTTGATGATAAAAGTGAAGAATTCTAATCAACTGCTGCGCGTCGAACAACGACAATAAACAATCGAACCAAAAGCTGTAAAACAAGTTAGAGCAGGATTGAAGGCTAACATTCCCAAAGACATACTAAGCAAATTCCTAAGATTTGTTGTGAATCCTTTAGTTTCTCTTATGTAATCATTCTCAAGTATAAGGCATTTCTTTTGTCCATATTGGACATTCCTAGATCTATTCCTAGGCATGCATCTATCTTTCTTGGATTACTTACCTAGGCCTTTTTTCACTTGCCTCTTCCTAGGTAAGTAGTCCTATCATGAATTCTAGTCCTAGAGATATTGTAAAATTTACTTTAGCCTATCACGATACCTAAAGTCAAAATTATGCATAGGTAAATGCATATAAGTATTATTCCATACATAGAAGAATTTAAATTCAAATACAAATTAGGAGAGTATGATTTATCCTTTACCTTTGATCTCTATCTTAGCACGAGTATCCATTCTTCTTCCATCTCCTTGTTTCTGCTTTCCCTCACCTCTCTTTGGGCACTTTGTATGAAAATGACCCTCCTCTCCACATGTGAACCACATGATATGGTTCTTCTTCTTCTAGGCATCTAATTTACACAGCGCAAATGTGCTTATTTGACTTGGTGCCAATGGAGGTACTCAAGACTTGAGCTTCTAAGACTTCTTTACCTTTTATGGACTATCTTTCATTCCTTTAAGAGTTAGATGGTTCCCCACTTGATTCATCTAATATAGAAGGCCTAAAATCTTCATTGACTACCTCAACTTTTGGAATTCTATCTCTTCCCCTTCTACCTCTTGTGGAGCTTCATATATCTCTTTTCACTTTCCTCCACTTCCTCTTTAATTTCCTAATCTTGGATCTTTGCCTTTTCCTTGGATTCTCATAAAGCATAACTTGTTTCCATAGGTCCCTTACATCTTTTCACACCTCATCTATCTTGTCCAGCATCCTCTTGGGCACCTCCGATATTAGGAATCTCAAACCTTCTTATTCCCTTCATGTAGCTCAATATGGTGCTCGGCCAATCATTTCTTCAAATTCTCATTCTGGTTTTATTCAAAGGCTGTGTATGCTCCTCTTTCAATGTGTACACTATTTCGAAATCTATTCAGAGCCGAACTTCCATCCATCTCTTTCAAAATACAAAAGCTTCATAACATAGTAGAGGATTGCACTCTATCTTGGCCGTCTTTTGCTGCTTGGTCGGTGGTTAGTGCTTCCGAAGTCAGTCTCACTTTGATACCACTTGTCACATCGGATAATTGAGCCAGAGGTGGTTGAATAGCGATTGTTACCTACAAATGTGATTCTATCTACTCTTGCTATTCATTGCAAGGTTACAAGCACAATTAGTAAAATGGAAAACACAAATAAGAATCACACTTACCACAATCGCAAATGGTTAAGCAACCTATAGTCTCCTACTCTGGGACCTATGATCCAGCCGACGGATCCCTCTTGGAAAACTACTAACTTTTTCTTTTTGATCAATTACTGAAGGTGGAGAAACCTCTTACAAGCTTAAGAGCTACAAGGATTACAATGAAAGCTTAGAGCACTTGGAGAAGTTCTAACAAGACCTAACTAGCCTTATTTTTGCCAACTTACAAGACTCCATCGAGCTTCTCTTTTATAACCTTCAATCCTCCAATGTCGTTTCTCGTCTGCTGCCAGCAGTAGACTATTATGCGGATGGCTGTCTGGTTCTTGCAATTATACTGTTATCGTGTAGCAATGGCTCCATACTGCGCAGTCAACTCAACCCGAATATAACCATTCTATTTGCTAGCTCATCAGGCCCACCATACCCTACTACACATGAGTAAACATGAGTTTACTAGGGTCATTATACCCTTCTAAACACATTCATATACTCATCTCTCAGGCTTGGTTGTGTACTGCACTGGATTATATTCCTTGTAAATCATTTGTTTGTTGAAAAATGAATGATATCATATGTTTGGTGATAACGAGTCTGAAACTGTGCAAGCTTCTTACATAAATAGCTGTCCTCCATTCCTTGAAGAAACTGTCATAAATATTCAAATTTAATTCCTGATCAAATTTCTCATGAGATCAAAAGATAGAAGACCTCAACTATTTTTGTTTTTTTGCCTGTCCAAAACAAATAAACAATCTAACAACTGTTATGAGTATCCTGTATTTTGGGCTTCATTTCTCTTCATACAAATGGAGATGCATACTAACATTATGAAAGTTGTCTACTTGTGAACAAGTCCATGGTAGTTTGTCTAGTGAGATTGAGCAAATTGTACTTGTTTCAAGTCAATGCTAGTTCGTTTGTGCAATTTTTCATTATCTAGTAACCCATTTTCAATATTTTAGTAGCCCAATCTATTCTTAGAATCAACTTGTTATAGCTGAAGCCACATACACTTCACAGTTTTGCATTTTAATTGCTGGAGCTCTTGGCGGAAGATTTGATCATGAAGCTGGAAACATCAATGTATTGTACAAGTTCTCAAACATACGAATCATTCTTCTTTCAGACGATTGTTTGATCCAACTTCTTCCAAAGACACATTGCCATGAGATCCACATCCAGTCATCAGTCGAAGGCCCACATTGCGGATTGGTTCCTATCGGTGCACCATCAGCCAGCACCACTACCACCGGTCTGCAATGGGATTTGAGTTACTCTCTGACCATTAACCTTTTAATCTTTTATTTCATTTCTTATAACCAAAAAGTCCACGCCACAGATTGGCATCTTACTAAATTCTAATGGAAACTTGGCTTGGTCATGGTTTATTTGCAGCTGACACAGGAATGAGCTTTGGCGGTTTGATAAGCACTTGCAACATTGTGCACAAAAAGAAGGTTACTGTCAGGTCTGATACAGATCTTCTTTGGACTATATCTATTAAGAAGGACTTTTGAGAGACATCTTACGAATGCTGTTTTTGTGGTGATTATGGTTTTTCGATATCACCTATCATTCTTAGCTCAGTCCGGCCTTGGTTCACAAGGGATCCATGGCGCTGTATCATTCTAAATTTTTAGTAGATAGACGTGGAATGAGTTAAATTGGCACTATGCCATGTTTGAATTAGAGCTATTTTGTAGGGTTTACCTCGTTTGATATGTCATTCTTATTGATCAATGTACAATTTATTAGAGGGTCCCATATCCATCAAATGACCCCTTGCCCTGTATTATTGAACTGTAGATAATTTAGTTGTTTTCCATTGTAACAACTTCTAGCCAAGAGGAATCAGATTGCAAGCTTGCTCATTTTGATGATACACATAGGCTTTCCCTCAATTGGAAAGCCATCTTCTTAATTAGTAGAGTAGGTGAAGATGAGAACATTTACCATTGAGGTAAAAGTGCAAGAAGAAGAGTTATACTTCTATCACATGATGTTATAATGGTTTTACACATTGAACTTTGTTTGGATACTTACAAACTGATAGTTGTGTTCATTGGCTTAGTTCAATTCCACTTAATCCTTTGCCCTCAAGATGCCCCATAAAAGACTTTAGCTCGTAAATTCGTTTCCTTTTGGAGTATCTCTTTGTATTTGATCAGGGTATTAAGAGAAGAAGAGCATCTGGCGAAATTGTCAGGTGAGCAAAGTCCCGATGGCACCTCGGACACAATAAGTCCCGATGTCACCTCGGGCACAATAAGTCCCGAGGGCACCTCGGGCAAACATTATTGAGAAACCCCTCGAGTATGAATGTGGGCCCCTTATGAAAGGCTTGCACGCTTCTCCCTCGGGAATTTCAGTAATAATTAATGCTAAAAAGGGGGAGAGATCCTATTATTAGTAAAAGTATTTATTGTCCGTTATTTGGTAATAAATAATGGAAAAGGCAAATAAGGAAATATACACATTGATTTCTTTCCTTTATTGATAGGATCATAATTGTCAAAACGGTTGACAATACACGTTCAAAATTGCCAAGTCAGCCATAATCATGGGAAAATGACACCCGCTA
>JBBPFQ010000075.1:6110606-6130436 GCA_037974815.1 Kaempferia elegans
TCCGATCGACGCTGAGACACGAAGATAATATCATATTAAGACAGAAATCCGAACTGCCACAGACCCACTCGCCACACACGCATCTTATTATTCGTTTCTTCCTTCCCTTCCTTCTCAAGTCAGACATTATATATTTCGAGATCTGAGGTTTTCTTCGCCTTCCCCAAACCTCCCTTTTGCCCCCCATCTCTTGCCCTCGAATCTCTCCCGTGGCGCACCGAGTCGGCGGAGGAAGCGCCTCCTTCTCCACGATCCTCCCCCAAATCCTTCCTTGTTCCTCTCCGATCTCCGCCGCATTAATTGCCCCTTTCCTCGCGACCATCGAATCCGCCGCTAGTAATTATGCTGCGCGTGCCCTCTTCCGACAGGGTGATCTCCGCCCGATTCCCCCGCGCTTCCCCTCCGCGTCAGGTCGGCGCCTGCCTTTTGCGAACGGAGGGGTCACGGTTTTCGCTCTGGTTGATTACGCTCTGAAGGGTTGTTGTGAATCTGGAGCTGTTGGTCAAGATGGAGCACGCCTGCGCCGGCGGAGTAGATGGTGAGCAGATGCAAGATGAGGAGGTAGTACTGTCTTCGGAGGGCAAAAAGCAGCGGAAGAATCCGTCTCAAGTCCAGATCCTTGAGAATGCGTATGTAGGTGGGTCGTTCTCCTGCTTGTCATGTTGTTTTCAGCTTCCGAATCTGATTTCTTTCTTTCTTTTTTTTTTTTTTTTAGTTTCCCTTTCAATTGGTGAAAAAGAATCTCTCTGCTAATTCAGTCGAATTTTCTCTTCTTCTGATGCGTACTTTTTTTATCTGTTTAGTGGCGCAGAATCCACCTGCGGTCGTGAAGGAAGAGTTGGCTAAGTTGACTGGGTTGGACTACAAGCAAGTTCAATATTGGTTCGGGAATCGGAGGTACATGGATAAACATGGCCCTCGGAGGTACAGATCTAGAAACGAGGGTGACGTGAGAGGGGTCGATATGGATGATTTTTGCAGTCCCAGCTTCAGTTACAACTCAGTGTCGGTTGCTGACTCAATGGCTGGAACTGAATCCTCCACTTGTAGGAAATCTGAGATGATGCAACCGTTGGTGGCCACAGGTGCAATGTTGGTGCCTGTTGATTTTGACATGCATTTACCACGAGAGTTACAAAAGATCGTCCTTCATGTTGAGAAAAAGCTCCGACATCCTGTGAGAGCTGATGGACCAATTCTTGGGCTTGACTTTAAGCCTTTGCCACCTGGTGCTTTTGAGGCTCCGTTAGGTATCAATATTGTTCATGTTCCCTTGTTAATGGTTGTTTGACTCGTTCAAAAGTAACTAGGACCAAGGACTATAAAGCCCACGTTGATCATTATACTCTTGCCAATTCTTTTCATATTAATGATTCTTATTTTATTTTACATGCTGCTAGTTTAATTATCCTATTTGATATGTTCATTCTGGTGCATTGTAAATAAGTGAAAAAATCTCAAATAGATAATTTTGGCATATGCTAAGTATGCGTGATAAGCCCTTAGAAGAGTGCATGCAATCCTTCTATGAACAGTTTGGAGCATATATCACTTGTCTTTTGAGTTTTAAATGCCTTATATTTCTGATTGGTTGCACTGGTTGTTGGGTTTGATTGCATTATTAAAACTATATCCCGACATAGGGTGGTTATAAAAAATGCAATCCACATTGTTTGTGGTTAATTGACTATAATGGCTTTTGAACAGTTTCTGAATTTGAAGTTTAATTCCTTCATGGATTCGTATTGTGTAATTAACTTGGACTCTTGTTTGTGGTTCATTGTTTCCTATTTTGAAGTTAACACAAGCAAGGTGTCATATGCACATTTAAACCCAAGTATACGTTATTAACTTGAAGTTTATACATGGAGGATATAGTCACACTATATTACATACTGTAGATATGCCAACACGTAATAAAATTTCATTCCTAACTTAGTAATCCTTTTAGCCTTTCTAGGCTCGACCTTTATGGCTTTACCTGATACTCTTACACACATCATTTATTAAGTTACTTGCTAATTTCATTAATTGGTAAATGCAGCACAGCATAGGGCACAACTGCAGCCTTGTGATGGAAAAGTAACTGAAAGACAAACTTTGAAATCGGTCAAGGTCTCTTGTCTCTCTATCAGTTTCATAGATTGCATTTGCAACTTGAATGTTATTTCCTGCCTTAAATTTGTTGATTGAGACTAAATAGATTATTCAATCTGATATTAGCTACTAGAACTGGGTGGCAACATCCAAAATGTTTTTGCATCCAAAATGATTGTACAAGAAATTAATGGCAAAGCATTTAACTTTTCTCATTTTGCAGCCATACTCTTCCTTGCCCACTTTGGATTGTTGTATAGTGACAAACTTGTCTAATGGTGCAACGCTGGTCAGTCAAGATGATTATGCACTTAATCCTGATGGTTCTCCCAAGGCTGTCCAGGAATATCAGTTTTTCCCAATGCAACCAAGTTGGTTAAATAGTTATGGAAGGATCAAAAAGGCTTGTCTGTTATCTTCAGTTGATGATTCATTCTGCGAGGTGCCACCACCATCTTCTGGAGGACAGAATTTCACTGAATATGGAAATGCATCTTCAGCATCTCCTTGTCAAGGTCAGCAAGTGAATGCCATCAACCAATGTCCAAAAGATGAGCGAACAAATTTTTCTTCAGATTTAAGTGGCAAGCAGAAAGCCCCTAAGCTGCTATATCCAAATACTGCTTCTGATTCCCGCTCCAGGAATCATCATTCTACGCAGGTGGACAATCAATTTCTATCATCTGACAAGGTGATTCCCTACCACCTCAATTTGTGCACAAGTGAGAAGGTAACTTGGTCCATAAATAAGGTTATTGGGGTAACTTTCCATATATCATAATTTTGATGTCATATACCAGTAAACATAGATGGTTTAAGAAAGTTGAACATAATACATCTAATAATTAGATGCCATTTAGTATAATAAAGATATATAGTTTAGCTAGTGCTTCTAATTTTCCTATGTATCCATTAGGCATCTGGTATTCTAGTATCTTTTGTTTTGCAAGCTATCATCTTCATCAAGCCATGTTAGTACCAACCATTTGGGTGGGTTTCATAAATCTTATCCCTCCATTATACTTTATATAAGGCTATATTACTAGTTTTTTTTTAATAATTAAATTGATTTTATTACCTAAAACTAATGTTTGTTTGTCTTCCCTTTACCTCATACACTTTGCACTTTAATAGATTTCAGTTGTTCAACTGTAGAATCTATTGCTCATTTTTGAACAATATCTATTCCTATAAAAACAACCAAAGATTACGAGGCATTACTTACAAAGCATGACTCACATATATTAAACCTTTTGCGAGTCATTGAAGACTAAAATTTTGTGGTAGAATTTCCTAGGATTCACAAAATGAATTTTAGAGTATTTTCCGCAGTTCATTTGATGGTTGTGATGTTTCCCTTACATTGTCCTGCTTTTCTTTTAAATTTTTTATACTTGTTCTTAAATGTTTTCTGTAATTGCAGATACAATTGTCAGTGTCTACTGGTAGCAATGATAACCTGCAGCATGATTGTCCAGAAACTCATTCAATGATTTATGCTAGAGGAAGGCATTCAGGTCTTGCTGATGTTGGACCTACCAATTTAAGACAAGGGGATCATGGTCAGAATGGAGATGATACCAGTGACCTTCAGAAAGGATCAAGAAAGTATGAAAACTCCATGATAGTCTTCAAGGAAACTAACAACAAGAAATGTAAAAAGAGTATACAGGTCAATTGCCAACATGTATATGGCCGTTATTTTGTGAGGCCGCGAGTAACACCAAAAAGTAGTTTAGTAATTGAAGGAGGTTCAGAGATGAGTTATTTCAGCAACATGGATGATTCTGTCAGAACTCTCATTGCTGAGTGGAATGAAAGAGAAAAAAAAGCAGTTTATATTGAACACGACAATGAGAGTGCTCTATCATGGTCCACTGGATCTGATTCAACTTGTGCTGGATTTGATGATCGGGTAACTGAAATTGGGAACAGTGATGCCCTGATCAAATCAAATGATCAATTTGTCATGTATACTAAAGGGGATGATGTACACAAGGATCAGAATGGACTGGAAGTCATGGATATTGATCATGATACTGAGGACGATGAGGATGACACTGATTTTGAAGGCTATAATGAAATGAAAGAAGATGCTGGGTTCAAAAATATTAACGGTAATATAGAGAGATTGACTTCACCCCCCTCTTCAGAGCAGACTGTCTAATATGCACATGGAAGTCTGTAAATATGGAAAAATCATGTTGCATCAGATTGCTATTCCTTTGGTCTTTAATTGTATTCTTGTCGCTTGACAGTTATTGTGCTGTCTGCTTGGTTGAGCTGTTATATTTAAAGGAAGGAAACATAATTTGATCAAAGAGACATTTAGCAATTGCTTTGCTCTTGCAGCTGGATGGTATCTATTCTATTTGGAAGCTATTTCTAGCATAAGTGCCCAAATATATCATAGGATGTACAGATTAGGTTCCATCGTGTGAAATTAGTCAGCTATGTTGTTGAATAGCTTTCTTATGGTGCTTCTGGCAACAAGCACCAATAACCGCTGATATGTTGTCCGGTTCCTGAAGTTAAGGGACCACTAGAATAGAATACCGTAGCACAATAATTGAGCATATGCATCACCTTCTTTGGTCAAGGAAGACACAGCAGCGTGTACACATGAAAATGTATCATTATGCTTGGGGGAGGCATTATGACTGTATCAGACTGGCATTAAGAACAAGGGAATTTTGACTAAGCAATCTCATAACTATTCAGAAGCTAACTTTTGATATCAAGGAATTACTTCCCATGGTATTATGATTTAATTGTTTGGGAAGCAATATTCCATCCTTATTAAAGTTGAATTGATCCTGCAACTTCAACTTGGATTCTAGCGGAGAATCAATTCATTCTCCTCAAGATCTGTAAGCTCACTAAGAAGATGAGATTCCTCACTTTCTCCTCGAAATGTGTAAGCCTAAAAGAAGATGAGATTCCAAAATGATATAGTGGTACCACCAGATTGCTCAATATGTGGGTATGAAAGATTTTAGACATGATTAACTTTCACAAATGCCATGTCAACATTGTGTAATTGGTTTATATGTTGTACTTGTTATTTATGCTTATTAACTTGACTTTGTCTCTTGACCACTTATTTCCATGTTTGTAACATCGTTGAGTTGACCATTTTACTTCGTTTTTTATACTAATTAACCTGCTGCCCTAAGTTTAGGAAGAAGAAAGATAAAGAGCTTTGCATCTTGATATATTCAAAGAAACGCAAATGTGGATTTGTTTGTCCTACATTACAAATAATGATAAAGAATAAATTCTCTTATTATTTATTGTTCTCTTTATTATATCCATGAACTTGTTCGTATTTCTTGTGACAATTATGCAATACCTGCTCTTTGAAATATTTCTTCTTCATATATATGAATTTTTAAGTTCTTGCCACCATTTTAATCTGACTAGATTGAATTCCCTTAGTATGCCATTCCATATGAATTTGATTGTCACTTTCAAATATCAACTATTATGTTTCCTTGACATTGCTTTTACCTCTTATATTTTCTGATTTCTGCAAATTTCCTTCAAGTCGAACCACTTGTATAGTTAGATGTTTACCAGTGACAACCATGATAGTCTGTTGACTTAGAACATACACGTACCCAATTTTAAATAGTTGGAACTAACACTACTTATTATTATGATTCTTTTTCTTCTTTATAATTTAGAGCAGTTCAAACATGTCCACACACAGTTTGGAGCTAGACAAGCAGAAAGATGGCATCATGCTTTGATTAGCATAAATTTTAGTCCTATCTCACGTTGTCTTCCTCTCTTAGATAACTTATTGTCTGATTAATCTGGCTCTCAATTTATTCCATTCTTTAAACAGTTCCCCGCAGAGATTTCATCAGCATTTAAGAGCTTTAATTTCACTTATATTTGGAAAAAGGGTAGGAAAGAGATCAAGTGTTGCAAGCAAGTTCATCATGATTAGGAGATATTGCGCATCTTGGATATGTTCTAGTTCCGGTAAATTAAGGATGCTGAGCAACTTGAACTGAGAATTCATGTTTGTTAATTAGCCAAAGCTTAGCTGCATAGTTCATTTCATATTTGGAGCTTTCAGTGACAACCAAGCTTCAGTAAAGATGATTGTCCACTCTCTTGGAAAGAGAGGCGGTTACACTGGAGTCAGGTAGTTTCATCCAAATTACATTACAAGCTCAAATACTGATGAATGACCATTGATCTCAATCAACTTGTATAATTGATTGGCAAAGAAATGAACATGAATTTCTTGCATAATAACTGAACATATTGATGTAAAATTTTTCTATAGGTTATAAAGGATCATGGAAGCAGCTTAGGACTCAACATGTGAACATCGTAGAGCACAATGAGAAGGTAGGTAACAACACCAACTAAGGCACATATCATAGCTCCCATTGCATGATCACAAAAATTGGGAACTTGGTCACATATAGGCAGCCATCCTGCATGAGTGTTGCCGTTCTTCCCAAGCTGTGCCATGGCTCCGGCAGCAGCTATGGCAGCTGTCAGAAGCATCGCTATAATCTACATAGAGATGTAGATGGTTGGGTAACAAAGAGTTTAAGACAGTCGGTGCATAAAATAAAATAGTTAGATCGGTATGGAAATCCTTGTGCTTACCACATCAAATATAATGACCAATCTTGATTGCAAGCTTGATGGTATAAAGAGCGCAATTAAGCTGTAGCAAAACCCGATACCATTTGCAATGACAAAGAACCTACACAAATGAAGGTTGTGGAGTTAGGGGTAGATTGCAGGAATCGAAACTGTAATTGTTTATAAATTTGAAGGACGAATGAAGACGCTGTTGCTTACTTGAAGGCAGGATTGTACTGGAACTTAGCTTCCAAGGTTATGCCAAACAAGGTGGTCGAGTCATGGCTTGTTGCCATGACGAGGGCCGCAGAAAGAGCAGCTGCTGCAGCTAATAGCCTGAGAAGAAGATACAACACTCTGAAACTCTTCACCATTTTGGTGATAGGGCACTGCTGCTATGGGAACTCGGCATTTAATTAATCACAGTTGGTGGTGGTAGGTTGGGGGGTTTAGCTAGTGTAAGGGTTTAACTAAGCTGCTGTTCTTTAGATTGGTTGAATTTTCTCACCTTCCTACATCTTTAAGCACTTTGTTCTGTGGATATAAATTCTCTATTTATTTGGGTAACAAAATGGGATTATGGATCAAGGTTAGGTGTGAATTTCAATGTCCTTTGGCATGTGGCTGGACAATGAATGCTATACTGAATTGAGCAAGAATCGGTGAGGAGAAGCAGATGGCCAAAATAGTTGCATGTGCGTAAACCATGGTGAAAGGAAATCTGTTAGAGACTTAAGAATCGTCATTGCTGGCATCACTTAGTTTATTGATTGATTGAAGCATTGCCCATGGTTGTTTAACGAAAGCTCCACGCTGATCGGCCAACCCGTTGAGCATCGCTATCTGCTGATGTCACACCCTGCAACTGCAAGAGATAGGCCTAACTCGCCCCTTGGGTCACGGTGCAATACTAAGACAGCAAAGTAATTTTCTAAGCACTCATAGTCCGAACTCTAACTATGGTGTATTGAAGAATATTTTTCTTTAGTGAAATAAAACCTAGCATTTCTGAATTTGAGATAGATATGCCTAACTCAGTTCACAGTAAGTGAAGTAGTATAATATTAGAACACGAAGTTTTGTTTATCTGCATATTCATATGTGGGCAACTTATTAGTATTTAGTGTTATTTTTTTAAAAAAAAATTCACTTGCTTACGTTGAAACACTAAATATTAAATATTAAATTCCAATTATTTAAAAAATTAATAAATTTAATATTAAGTGCTCACGGATTATCCTTATAATATATATAATTTTCTGAACCCGTGCATTTTTAAATTTTTTTTGGTTTATTTTTTTACTTCTCAGATTTGTCAATACGATTTTACTTTTAGAAGTTGAGTTATAGCATTTAGAATAAAAAAATTTCAAATCGAAAAAAAATTTGAGATTTGCACGTGTGCGGTGAGGTCTTTAGGATAACATTGCTCTTTCTCTCTATATTAGTTGGTACTAAGTATTCAGTTCTCCGAACCTATTAATTTTGAAGTGATCTGTTCGGCCCCACATAGGGACAGAGCCAGGGGTGATGGCGGCGACTGTTTTCCCTCAATTTTTTAGTGTAAGAGGTGTATGAGGTATAAGAATAGGGAGTAAAAGAGAGATAATGGAGAAGCAACGATATGACCGCCTCCCCTCAACATAAACACATACTTTTTCCCCACTCGGTATGAAATTTTTAGTTTCATCCTAGATCCCATGAAAAATTACCAACAAACGTCAAGATAAATTAGGCATGAAAGAACCTAATCATTCGACCATTATTCCGGATGACTTATGAATGTGTTATAATAGTTCCTTATAAGCTGGAATCAAAACTCTATATAATTTGATTTTTATAACGGTTTTTTACTAAACAGCGTAGGTAAGTTATAAAATTACCAAATCGCATATGTAAGTTTTAAAATGACCAAATCATGTACCCACTTTCAATTTTACCCCAGTTATTATTCACAGTCGACTGATTTTTTAACCAGTCAAATCAATTTCATTTTTTAAGCTGTTTTGATCGATTAATGTTCAAAAAATCACTAATATCAATATATTTGTTTAAATTAATATTTAATAACATTTTTGAAATGAGGAGAACTAGATGAATATATAAAAATTAGTTTCATATCATTTTGAGGCGTCTAAACCAAAATCGACATATAGACCTAAATACCCGTTCCTTTCACTCTCTTAAATCCAATTATTCTAAGCCTTGAATAATTATGATCAAAACTTATTACTAGACCTAGTTAAGTTAATTTTAATTTACACTTTATTCAGTAGCTTCCTTTCACTCTCTTATCCATAACCGTCTAGATAAAATTATTTTAAAAAAAAATTCAATCTTCTCTATATTTGGACTTAAACATCTCTCTTTAATTATGTTCCATGCATTTTAAATTGTATATGTTATTTAATATTTTAATTTATATTTTTTATTTTAACGATATTTAATTAATAAAAGAAAATTTCAACAAAAAAAAAAAGTATAATGCTTCTTCCATCTTAAATCCAATTTATAGTCCCTATTGCAATTTTAAACATTTTTATTTTATATTATATTATATTATTTAAAGAGTTTTACCTTTCCTTCGAGAGAGAGCAAGTGAAGTTGACGGTTCATCTACCGAAAGTGGTACCAAAATGTTTTCTTTTTTACTCAATTTCCATTTAATCAAATTTCGAAATGTGAAATGAAACCTCTTCTTTGTTTCCGACAACGACGACAACCAGATCAGCGTACGGAACGGGAGGTGTGACGACGACTCCACCTCGATCTGATCTGATCTCCGATCTGATCTCTGCCGATGCCGGGGCTCACAGCCCCGCTACGGGGGCCATCTTCCGGCAGCAGCGCGTCCTCCTCCGTGAGCTTCGCGTCGCGAGTCATTCTTCTCCTGACGGTGCTGCCCCTGGCTCTGGCCTTCTTCGCCTTCGTTCTCCAGTGGCGCGGCGGTCTCAACGACCCTGCATCCGCCTGGCCCTCTGACACCCAGAAGTTCCCAGGCATGGAAAACAGCCCAATCGGATCTTCCTCCGTCTCCTCCTCCTCTTCTTCTTCCTCCTCCTCCTCCTCTTCGGACTGCGCAGAGATCCTGAGTAGGAGCTCTTCTCCCTCCTTCCCTTTCTACCACGGTTGGAAGTTCGATTTCGACTCCGATCCGCGACCAAAGGTTGGCATTTGCTCGATTGCAGTTTTGGTTCGTTACCCAGTTTGCGATGGGATCTTAATTCCGGTGTTTGAATGTAATTGTACGATTTGTGGATGTTAGTGTGTAGTACGGAATGATTTTTTTTTTTCTTTGGTCCTTCCTTCTCCAACTGTTAATTATAACATGCAATTGGAACCTATCTCAGTTTTCCCAAAACAGCTACTGTGCCTACTTTATTCCAATCAGTATCGGAATGTAGTTGTAAATAAGGAAAAAACCTTTTTTTTTTATTTTGTAAATTCTACTGAGTTGGATCTAGATCTTTTTTTTAATTGATGACATTATTTTAAAGAACTGGATTCATGTGAAGATGGGGTTCTACTGTTACAATTGAGAAACTGATTTATATTGCTATAATAGTGTTTGTTTTTTAATCTGCAGATATGTATTACGTCAAGCACATCAGCTAGTCTAGAGCAGATTCTTCCATGGTTATTTTACCATAAAGTAATAGGGGTCACGACCTTCTTTCTGTTTGTAGAAGGGGAAGCTGCAAAGCCAACTGTCTCTACAGTCCTTGAGTCTATCCCTGTAAGTTATGTTTATCCCCATTTCTTTCCACCCCAATGTGCAAAGAGTTTAACATGACATTGGCAATTGTTTGTTTTTTGTATCTCTTCTATTGCCATTTTTTCCTCAGTCATATTTTGTTCTAGGTCTTTTCTTTTCTTCTGTTTGCTGAGACAGTTAGTTTATGCAGGGTGTTAAAGTCATTTACAGGACAAGAGAACTCGAAGAGAAACAAGCTAAAAGGTCACTTATTTATTTTATGGATGTGATGATTAAATAGTAGAAAAGTTATGAAGAGAATTTAACTATTTATTGAATTACAGTGATACAATGTTAACCAGAGATGATTGTTAAAATGTATATCATCCCAGACAACTAATGTCGTATGCTACTTCATAGTCTAGATTGGTTGCTGATTGAGTTGGTATTCCCGCTTTTGTACCAAAATTAGCATGAGCATAGTGTCCATATTAATATTATATTTTTCATTGTATATTTGTATGCTAATGTTTGGTTTTCTTCTCCAGCCCCGTGAAAATTAGTTTTGAGCTTAATGTCTGTATTAATACTGTATTTCTTTGTGTATGCTAATGTTTGATTTTCTTCTCTACAGCCGTGTTTGGAATGAGACTTGGCTAGCAGGCTTCTTTTACAAGCCATGCAATTATGAGCTATTTGTGAAACAATCACTTAATATGGAGATGGCTATTGTTATGGCAAGGGTGTGTATTTCCTCCGATTGTATGTTCTATGACTGAGAAAGTTAATTTATCTGTTACTTATAAGTGTCTTCCATGACTATAACTCCTGTTGTTAGTTTATTTAGTTTGAAGTGTCTTCCATAACTATACTCCTGCGAGAAACTTCATATGATGTATCTAATAAACTTTTTTTTTTGTCAAAAGGATGCTGGTGTTGATTGGATTATTCATGTAGATACTGATGAACTGATATACCCAGCCGGTGCTCGAGAGTATTCATTGAGGCAATTGCTGTCAGATGTTTCGAGCAATGTTGACATGGTTATATTTCCAAATTATGTAAGTTGGATGAATGACACTTTGATACTAACCTAATGAACATGGTTACCATTCACCTATCTACAATTTCCAGGAAAGTAGCATTGAGCGAGATGACATTAAAGATCCTTTTACAGAGGTAAAGATATGCTTTATATCATCTATTGATGATCAAAAATAAATATGTTGCTTACTTTGTTGATTTGGTGAAGATAAGTTAATGGTGAAAGACAGGCTAGCTAGCCTAGGTATGTGTGAAAACCAAATTACTCGTGGCTTTTTCCTCAAATTATAGCGAGGAGTTTGAGTGGAGCTATAAACTGTGATCTTTAGTTTATCAAGAGGACCAAAGGTTGCACACAACAAAACCCAAAATATGAATTAAACTTTTCGTCTTGCACCAGAACATGGGTTCTGTCCAACTCCAAGATAAGGTAGTTATAGTATTTGGAGCTATTTATTTGACCTAACAACTTCATCTTTAGAAAAGTAGGTACCCAACATAAATTTAGAACTCCAACAAAGAAATCTGATTCTCTTATTTTTAAGAAACATGTCAATTGGTTTAGTTTTTTCACCAAATATGCAACAGCCAACCATAATTTCAAATGTCACGCTGACCTATACTCATGTTTAGACTGTAGTATAAGCATTCAATCAAATATTGTTGGGAAGGAGCGATTGATATGGATGGCCATAACCAGTTAAGATGGATGGCCAGATAGCTAGAGGGAGAGGGAGGTGAATAGCGATTCTACCTGCAAAACTTTCTACTCTTGTTGATGACTGTAACAAGGCAACACAAATAAGGTTATGCAATGGAAATAAAGACATAAAAAATCAACATATACCAACTGCTAACAAGATGATGTAGCATGATTTGTAATCCTCATTCTTCACTCCATGGCCTATGATTCATCGTTGAGTCACTTTAGAAAGTCCACTATCTTTCTTCTTTGCGGTTAACCTTGCTCTCCTTGATCCTCTTTATATAACCTTCAATGCCCATCAGTCTTATTGGTCTGTTGGAGCCTGAACTATAATCATCCTAATGATTAAGTTTTCGCCTAAGTTGAGATCTACCCTCTCCTAAGGATACATATCTCTCAACTTTCATAGCTCAAACTAGAGCTTATCTTCTGCAGCTTTACTTCGTCACCAAGGTTGTCTCCCACTAGGTTACTCGGGCCCCAATGCACTGAGCTCTTGCTTCGCTCCACCTGCAATCTTTCATGCTTCACCTTAATAGTTCGTCCTTTGCTAACCATTGTCAACATTGCACGTCAATGCTTCTCCAACGAACCTTGAGCCATCAAACCAACCAACTTGGCTGTGCTAAATCATGCTTAGAGCTGCTTCAACACCGCCTTAATGTTTCTCTTCTTGTGTTCCCTCAGATGCTTCATGCAACTTTCTATGAACTCAATCACTTAAGGCACCATTGCACTAACAACTGAAATAATGAAGTAAGACAGTGCTCACAACCATGACCATATACAATGATGCAATGCTAGAATTAATGTGAGATTCAACGCTATCGATGACACTGCTAACCAATGCTTTTTAACAAAAAGGTCTCCTTCCTTTCTTGTCCTTAAAGTATTGCTGAGGATACTGAGGGAAGTAGAGTAAGGATGACAGAAAAATACATACGCACATGGTTATTATGCGTGCACATTCATGGTAATTACATCATAGGAAACCAAAAACTAATTATTATCCTTAGTTTACTGATTTTGATAACTTGTGCTCAAGTTATAAGGTAATTCAGTAACAACTCCTTGTTTCACAATCTAACTAGATCACAGGGTGGTGCTTACCAGGTTTATTATGCTGAGTGTTGGACGATATGTTAAAGAATTGGCCTAATTGAGTGGAAAGACGGGATGGAGAGGAGGGGAAAGGAAAGCATCATAATTTTTTATACTAATCATAGATCACATTTTATTAGTGTATCTTTCCCTTCCCATCCCCTTACTCATCTAGTTATCCATCTAAGCAAACTAAACAATAATATTCTGACCTTGTGACTTTTATCAAGTTGTTGATGGAGATAACACCCTATATAGAGTACGTGTGTTTTCTATTGGTGATGAGATTATTGAGTCAATTTGTGCACTAAGAAATTCATGCTTCTATCATTTTGGTTTTATCTATTTGCCACACTTTGTTTAGATTGATTTTTTAATTTACAGTTATATTTTAGGTATCCATGTTCAAGAAGAATTATGACCATCTCCCAAAAGATACATATTTTGGACTATACAAGGAAGCAACACGAGGTAACCCGAACTATTTCCTTACCTATGGGAATGGGAAATCAGCTGCAAGAGTTCGTGATTTTCTTCGTCCTAATGGTGCACATCGTTGGCACAACTACATGAAGACCCCAAAGTATGATATTTTACTATACAAAATGATGTTTTACTATGGTTTCTATTGAAATTATTTTGTATATCCAGAGAATTTCGTGACATTATTGTTATTTTTAGTGAGATTAAATTGGAGGAGGCTGCAATTCTACATTACACTTATGCAAAGTTCTCAGATTTAACTTCACGACGTGACCGGTGCAGCTGTAAGCCAACAAAGGATGATGTAAAGAGATGCTTTATATTAGACTTTGATAGAGATGTGAGTGTTTCTATCTCTCTTCTTTTCAGCTCTCTGTTCTTTAAGTGCATATAGGAGGAAGTTAAGTCAACCAATATTTAATTAAATTGCAAATCTAAAGCACTTATTAATATGAACTACTGCTTCGATGTCTAACTCTGAAGACCCTTTTTTTGACTTTGAAGATCCTACTTGTTCTCTCCAACTCTACAAGTTAAATTATGAGAAATTATATAGATAATTCTATAAAAGGGAGGCATTAGCGTAGCATATATTGAACTAATTAAGGATATGCACGAGGGTGTAATGACCACAGTGAAGACTTCAAGTTGATTAACTAAAGAATTTCCAATAACAATAGAGTTACATCAAGAATCAACTATAAGTCCCTATCTTTTACACTAATCATGGATGAACTCACTGGACACATCCAAGACAATACCATAGTGGACGTTGTTTGTAGATCATATTGTTTTAGTAGCTAAGACACGTGAAGGAGGAAATGCTAAACTAGAATCTTGGCGAGAGACACTAGAAGTGAAAGGTTTTAGGCTTAGTAGAGTAAATATATAATATATAGAATTTAAGTTTAGCAATATTAGACGTAATGAAATAATTGTTAAGATAGGAGATGACGAGTTGTCTGGACTGATAATTTTAAGTATTTATGATCATTTTTGCAAAACGATGGAGAGATTAAGAGAGTGTCTTACATAAAATGCAGGCAGAATGGTTGAAATGAGGAGATCGTCGGATGTTTTATGGGATCGTAAAATACTTCTAAAACTTAAAGGGAAGTTCTACAAAATGACGGCTATGTTATATGAAATGTTAGGCTATTACTCAAGCACATGAGCAGAAGATAAGAGTTGTAGAGATGAAGATGTTAAGGTGGATTTGTGGACATATGAGGATGAATATAATAAAAAATGAGAGCATTAAAAAGAAAGTCGGAGTTGTATCTATTGATGAAAAACTCCGAGAGACACATTTACTTAGACGGCCAATAAATGGTCAAGTTAGGTGATGTGAACCTATGATAAATACGCACATCAAATGAAGAAGAGGAAAACAAAAAAAAGACTTGATTAGCAATAATAAAATAAGATAAAATTTATTTAAGTATAGATGATGATATACTAGAGGATAACTCCCAATGGCATAAAAAGATCCATATAACCGACCCTGTCTAGTAGGATAAGACTTGGTTATTGTTGACTTATGAGTCAATGTCAATTTCCTTGAAGCAAATTAGGAGTTATGAATAGCATGAGAGTCCTGACCCACCCTTGGTTTAACTCTGTCCAAGTTTCTTTGGTATGCAAGAAAGCTGATACTGTTGTAATGAGTAAATTATTAGGGTTTGATCCTGTGGCACTTTCTCTACTTTTTTTCATTTTATTAATCAAAGTAGAATTACAAGAAAGTCCCTAGCATTATTGCATATCATATCTGCACATTAGTGCTTGGCATTCCACATTTCATGCTGACCAAAGATATTATGTAAACTAGCTTAATATCGACATATTCAATTCAATACCTATTAAGGGCTCCATTAGTAAGTTTTCTAGTTGATTTTTTGAGCTAATAAACGATGATAAATTTTCATTTTATTGCATTTTTCGCAATGTCACAACGAATCTTTGTGTTTTATCCTTTATGGAATTCTAGATTAGAGATTCTTTGTGACTTCTCGATTATCACAATACATCTCGTCAACTCTCTTAGAGCATGTTTCAGTTCGTTATGAGCTGTTTAACTTAGACAAGCTTGTACATAACTAGGGTTATAGCCTTATGCATTGCCTTTAAAAATTGATTTAGTTATGATAATTTATTGCTTACTATTCCTGGCAACTAGATTACCTACTAGATGTACGTTGTAATGTAGTTTGATGTGGATCTTCTATCTTGGGAAGAACATGCCTAATCAACATCATTGTACTCCCCGATATGAAGTTGAGAATGCAAAAAATTGACTTGTTTTTGCTTGATTATATCTTATGAGATAAAATGTAGAACAACTACAAGTTTGGTGAGTAATAGAAGCATCCAAAATAGAGAATAGATCTTTAACAAGATGGGGTGTTGGGTAGGGTGGGCACGTTCAGGTGAATTCATTTTTAAAAAAAAATTAATTCTATCGAGTGTAGTTCAGGTTATAAAAATATCGTCTTACCTGGATCCATATTTGAAAAAAAAAAATCAAAAAAATGCAAGCTTAAATTTTTTAGAATCACTTGCTGACATGGAAAGAGTGGTAACAGCGGATATAAGGGCGGAAAATGGAGACAAACCAACTAATCTTGTGATATCATGGAATTATGGAAGACAGAACAAGAACTCGAAAGCTAGAAGGGGGCAAAAAATGAACTATGCATTTCCTGTAGAATTAACTAGGTTCTTTACTAATAAGATATACATTTGATAACATATATTTATATAAAACATGTAACTATTAATTAATTTATGAGATATAATTTAATTACTATAATATATAATACAAGATGTAATTTAATTATTATGGCATATAATTTATATTACATAAAACTAGTTTTGTTTGGTTTTTTCAGGTTTTATATAACAACCTAAAATACCAACTCTAACCTAAAACACAAAATATTTATATCTAAATCCGACCTGAAATTTGAAAAAAGAAATCAAATTTCTAGAGTCGATTTGATTGAATATTCAATTTGGATTGAGATATATTGGTGTTTTTGCCCAACGCCAGTGTTGGATGAGCGGAGTCTTGTGGTTTTCTACTTTTCCGAATGATGGAGACTTCAGCGCTAAGTTTGTCAGGAATGAGATTCTATATAGGAATGAGTGGTCAATAGTTTCAAATGATAGGGTTCTGTCTCTTGGTAGTCTTTCTACCTATATTTATGATTTATCAATGTAAAATTACAAGTGGATCCCTAGTATCATATGGAAAATTTACAAGTAAATCCTAATATATAATGACATACTTTTTGTTTGTTTATCTCATTGTTAATGAGACACTAATTTTATACATAAAAAACACATCACTTGAAAGATTGTTGAAAGTTTCTTTGATGTTTGTGAGCTCATCATTGAAACAAATGAGTCCTTGTTATACAACTTGTTCATTCACCATTGCCATTTGAACATAATGCTTATTTCATAATAGTTCACTTAAATGCTTAAAGCTCTTAATATAATGCTAGTTGAGTGGATCACACTGTTTTGTATTTATCCTATCGGAAAGAATTACTTGCCAATGTGTATTTGTGTGGAGATGATAGGCTAGGATGTAGGAACTCAAAATGTGCTGTGTGCCTTAACTTGATGAAAACTTTCATATCAATTACCAGCTGGCAAACCATCTGGTACTTGACAATGGAAAATGCAATGACTGTTAGTTCCCTCAATAAACTGATGTAAGATATTGTACCTTTCTGTTGATGCTATAAATCTATTTTTTCACATTTTTCATGTAGGCTTTTATTATTGCCTCCACTGCCACTGAGGAAGAAATGCATCGCTGGTAAGTTCCGATGACCAATCAATGTTTTCCTATAATTTCAGTGGTCAGCATAATGTTTCTCTAAGTGGTGAAAGATATAATAGTCTGCTTAGCTCTTGTTTCAAATAACCGACTGCTACAATACTTTAGGCTACAGATATACTGTGGTTTTTTGGTTTTGCATGCTCCTTTGGTGTTGTTGTAGAGAACAGGATCCCTATAGATTTTTGAAATCATTTAAAATAATCTCTGCATAAATCTCCTTGAACACTTAACAAGCTTGAATTTCTCCCCTAGAATTGTGCTTGTTGGTATTAACTTATTAATGTAGCCATGTTATCAATTATATTGCAGGTTCCTTGATCGTGTTGTTTGGACAGACAAGCAAGTCAACTTGAAACTTTTAAGGAAGGGTATCTTGACTCGAATATATACTCCCATGGTGAGTTTTAATCTTCAGATAACAAGAGAATTGGCTAAGTCCTTCAATAAAGATACTCGCAACTTGTTCTGATCTAAAGATAATTCCTACGTTCAGGCTATTATTCGTGGCCTCAAGGAATCTGCTGTTTTCACTGATGCAATTGCTTCTGCAAAATCTCTCTCTAAGGAGAAATTCTTATCTTCTATGGAGAAACTTCAAAATAAAAATTCTTCTGTAGTTGCTGGAAAAAGGTCCCTTTATCCCAACAGGAAAATGGGCAATCTTGCTGAATCTCAGGCGACAGGGAGAAAGGTTTTGGAATTTCGTGTTATCCAGCCGCAAGCAATTCTCCCTATGTCACCCCCAAACCCTGATGATTTCCAGAGCGAGTTTACCGAACATCTTGTAGTTTAGTCGGAATGCAAGGATATTATTATAAGCTGAAGAATGATTACCAAGTTCACATGGGTATCTGACAATCAGAATCTCACTTGTTGGTCTAGCTCGATGCTGTTTGGTTGATTTTGGAGCTGAATTTATTACTAAAGTTAAATAACACTCTTCTTCAGTATATTTGTATACCCATTTTTATGTATATTGTTGAAGCCTAGAAGAAACTTGAGGTTTTCTAGATATTCTGGTGCTAAACCTGTCAAGCAAAAGTAACGGTTGTATTGCCTTCACGGGTGTGATGTCTAGGTCCCGGAAGACCAGGCTAGAGGGGGGCGAATAACCTGTAAATTATAATTCAAATCTCTTGATACCAAACTTAGCAAGAAACACACATTAATTTTAACAAATAAAAGCATAAACAAAATAAAGAAGAGATACAACGAATTTACTTAGTTTGTAATCAGGAAGGTTGTTAATCTAAGGTAGTGGAAGTTCAACTAGAAGATCTCCTTTGTGAAGGCGGAGTAGTCTCTTATATGCGTTGAAAGTATAGAAAGAAATTACAAAATGCAGAAGTTAAAAATGAGTGTTGTTACATGACTTTGAGGACAATGACTCTATTTGTATCCCACTGGTCAATGTTAGTCGTTGGCTGACGTGGCACCTCTTAGCTGCTTGGACTTGTTTTTGGCGCCTGGACTCGGCTGACTTGATCCACTCCGCAATAACTTCTCGTCAAAGGTATATTAGTTCTCGAGCGCTTAAAGTTGGCTAACGTGGATTCTGTCCTAATCTCTTTGGCAACAGTTGGCTAACGTGGCCAAAACAACTCTGGGCGCCTGGACCTGGTCTGGGCATCTGGACTCAGTCAATTTTGAAGTTGATCGATTTCTTGTCCAGTTACTTGGGTGATATTCTGGACGACTGGACCTGGTCTGGGCATCTGGACTCAGTCAATTTGGAAGTTGATCGATTTCTTGTCCGGTTACTTGGGTGATATTTTGGCCGTCTAGAGTTGAACTCACCCGAACCCAACTTTGGTTTTCTCTTCGAACAATCTTCCTCCTTGACTTCTCGTCCCTTGGAAACATCATATGCATCCTTCTCATCAGCCGATGTACTCTTCCACATCTCCTTATTGTAGGATCGTAGGCACGTGAGAGGGGGGGTTGAATCATTTGTATTTTAATTTTTTTTTTTTTTGAACTTAAATATAAGTGCGAGTGTGCAACGTAAAAATAGTTAAATAAGAATGCATAAAACCAGACACAAATATTTATTTGGTTTGGAGTGTTGGACGACTCCTACTTTAAGACCCAGGTCTGTTAGACCTTTTCGATGGGTAATCCACTAATTGATCATCAAATCAGTTATAAAATAATGGAAGTGTAACAATCCTACTTTTCCTTAATCAATAATTAAAAATAATAGAAATTCGCTACCCAACACGTGAAGATGAAGATATAGAG
>JBBPFQ010000075.1:6189387-6199551 GCA_037974815.1 Kaempferia elegans
TTATTTTAAAAATTAAGATGTTTTTATGTATATTAATATCAATGTTAATATAATAGTGATGGAGTATTGAGATAAAATAAAAGTGAAGAATTATTGGGAAAATGACCAAAAAAAAGTAATCGGGTTATATGGATTATTCGGGTTGGATTCGGGTTTGGTCGGGTTGACCGGGTTCGGGTTCGGGTTGAGGGATTTCGGGTTCGGGTCGGATTTGGGTTGAGAGTTTAAAAAAAAAATTCACAACCCGACTCGAACCCGACCCAATCCGATCCGACCCACCCGAATTGACATCCCTAAAGAGGACACTAGCACAAGTTCAGATATCTTGATTAAGAAAAAATACATTTGCAACAAAACATTTTGTAAATGTTCAGGGGCAAATATTTAACAGTTAAAAATTATTACGGTCTAAAATGCACAAAGTCCTGTCCATCTTTCATAGTTTCATCTCATTCATCCATTCTTCGTCGATTTCAATCGACTCGTAGCATTTCACGATCAATTCCATCTCGTCGTCTCATTCTTCTGTTCAATTTTTCTCCGCTATCATTTTCTCCGGAGATTGCCTCAGGGTTAGGAATCTCGGTGATCCCCATGTTCAAAGTCTCTTGATTGGATCGGCCGACTTTTTTTTTTTTTTGTCCCTTTGTCGATGGCGATCATCGGCGACGCCCTTCGGCAGGCATTTATGCCGAATCACGAGTATCAGAGGCTCCGGGAGGAGGATCGAGCTTGGGGGCGCCTACAGCGGCCCCTCGTCACCGCCTCCGTGGCCACCGTTGGCTTCGTCGTCTTTGTCTCCGTCATTGTGAATCTTAGCATCGTTTTCCCCCGTGAGGCTAGCCAGCGCCCATTCTGCCGTGATTGGAAGGTTCTCCAGGCTCTGCAGCTGAATATGAGTCAGGAGTCGGAACTGCATCAGTACCACGGAGCCTTTTATCTGACGGACCAGGAAGTGGTCGATTACTACTGGACGGTGGTCTTCATACCTTCTGCAATTATCTTCTTGGTCTCTGTTTCATACCTTGTCTCAGGTCAGGTTTATTTTAATTCTCTATCTTGACTAGCATCTTTGATACATTCGTAATTTCTCAATATTTGGTTTTGTAAACATTTATTGCATTGTCTCTTGAGGCTCAGGACAAATGTTGCCTTTATAGGGGTTTAAAACGGCTATTTAAGAACTCACAATAGCCTAAATAGGGTGTGAAATTAAGATTGGAGAGCCTGGTTATATTTAAAACACACTCAGAAATGCATTGATTAGATAAGTCTAAGCCTGTCAGTGAGTTTTGGCAAAAAAAAAAATAAAAAAATAAAAAAGGTTGTATAATATTCAGAATTTGAAAATTTCAATATGGTTAGAGTCAAAGGAGTCCTAGGAATATATTAGTGTTGTTATTGAATGAATATGATAGACCTAAATCCGACAGTGAGTTATGCCAAATTTACTTAAAGTTTATAATTTTTAGAAATTTGCAGCAGCCTATCTAGGGTGTGAAACTAAGATTGGAGGGCATGGTTACAATCAGGAGACTCCTGGAAATGCAATGGTCCTGATTTAGATAGAATCCGATAAGAATTTTCAACATGGTTAGGGGAGTCCTAGGAACATATTAAGTGTTGTTGTTGAGTAAATATGATAGGTTTAAAAGTTTGTGCCAAATTTAGTATAAAAACTCACAACAACTTATCTAGGGTATGAAACCAAGGTTGAAGGACATGACTTCACTTAGAAGACTCCTAGAATTCATTGGTCCTGGTTTGGATTAAATCCGATGAGCCTAAGTCTATTAGTAAGTTTTGGTAAAAAATCATTGATGGTCGTATAATGTTCAAAATCGGAAATTTTCAACATGGCCAGAGTCGGGAAGTCCCAGGAACACATTGGTGTTGTTGTTCTTGAGTAAATATGATAAACCTAAGTCTAATAGTTAGTTTGTGCCAAGTTTAATACACATTTCAAAAACCCACAACTGTCTATCTAGGGTATGAAACCAAGGTTGGAGGGCATCTAATAGCCTTAGACACATCCAGATAAATTAAAAGTAGGACCAATGCATTGCTACAAGTCTCTTGAGTGTAACCATGCTCTCTAACTTTAGTTCCACACTCTATTTAACCTATTGTGAGGTTTTGAAAAAATTCAAACATTATGTAATTTTATCACAGAGTCACCAATGGAGTTAGACTTATCATATTCACAAAACAACAATACCTATGTATTCCTAGGACTCTTGCAAGTTTGACCATGTTCAAAATTTCTGAATCTGGATCCTGTACAACGGTACAACCATTAGTCAGTTTTGACAAAACTCACTAATGGACTTAGGCTTGTCAGATTCAATCCAAACTGCCTCCAATGTATTGTTGGGATTCTTTTGAGTGTAATTGTACTGTATAATCTTAGTTCCACACCCTATTTAGCCTGCTGTGAGTTTTTTTTTAAAATTAATTTTCTTTTGAAGGAGACAAATAGTAGTTTCAAAACCAATAAAACATGACCCTTTTTTGAAGATTTAAAATGTGCTTTGGTGCTCGAGTGGGTTGGATAAGTGCATGAACAAATAAAGGGGAATTTTAGGAAAGAGATGCGTGATTTGGTAAATATGAAAGTGTAGTACGTGATTCAGGTATTAGTGAAAGTGAAGTGCTAGATTTAGTAAAATGTCGTTATTTTTAATATCTAGAGTAAATGTATGCCCTTCTAAAGTGAAGTATTTTTTTATATTTTTCTGAAGTTGGTATCATGTGTAGACTGGGTACCATTGCAGATGTACTAGGTATATGTAAATATAAAGTGAATTCTAGGGTGATTTTCTTAAACAATTTTGTATAGAAGGCAATGCCACATATTGTGTCCTCAATTTTGTTTATTGGTTGGTGAGGCATCTTGTCAAAATTATAGCACTATATTAAAATTTATGAAATAACTACAAAATTTATTTATTTTTATTTTATTATCTTTTGTTTCTTAAAAGGTTCTTTGAAACGTATGAGTTTCACATACCTGAGCTTGATAATAAAGCCATTATAGTGATTATCTTTCATATATTAGATTTTCTTCACTTTCCTATCATTCAAAAAACACATTCAATTCAATTGCGTTTTTTATTTGTAGGCAGAGAAAGGACCAATGTATATGTATAACTCCTTTAATTTTATGCACACATCACATATAAGCTATTCTTATTATTATTATTTATGTGAGATGGATGGGTTATTTTATTCGTAACTTTCCATTACATGAAGTTACTCTGAGTTTTAAGTTTTAATATTATTTTTAGATCACTTTATTTAGTTTTCAAAGATGTCAACTATCTAACATTCTCCTTATTTGCCTAAAAATTAGACAAAACTGAAACTTAAAACGTAGTATGATGCATTATGACCATAAGCATAAAAAAACTCATCCTTCTAAAATATCATAATTACCCTAATATGCTAAAACAGTAAAACGCTAATTACGGATTATAGCAGTTATATTTTGATCACACAATATGCTTCCTTTCATATGCCACAAACACCAGCTTCCTACCACACTAAACCTATAAATGACAATTTCATGATAGTGTTATTAGGCAATTCATGTTATAATGCAATAATGTATGCACCATAATTAGAAATTATGTATATCAAAAACATATAAGTGAGCTTAGAGTGTTAACTTAAATGCATCATTTAAAAGTACAATGGAGACCCATTCTATGTACATATTTATTAAATATCTTTGGATGTAAATCTTTAGTTAACAGACAACAATGTCTAATATAGTCAATAGACACTCTTTGTTTCTAAATTTCTTCCTTAATGACAAAATACTTCAATCTCATATGCTTGACACCTCTTGAGTAGTTATCATTTTAGGATAAGAATACCATTGCAAATTACAATTTTTTTTTTATGTTTTGGTAATACTGTCGATAACTTCAAGTCCTAAAATAAACTTACACAGCCATAATACATGAATTATGGCTTCAAACATTCCACAAACTTGGTTTCCATTCGAGATAAGGCAATAACAAATTGTTTAACACTTTTTCCCATAAGGAAAAGATAATTAAAAGTGGACTTTCTATTGCTAATGCATTTGAAAATCTGATTCTCCAAAACCAACCACTTTTAAGAGATTAGATTTTCTGTATATAAGAATATGTAATTTTTGGTGCTCATAAGGATATCATAAAACTTTCTTAGCAACTTTCTAATGGTCAATTCTAGAATTACTTTGGTACATTCCTATAATTTCAGCCGCAAAACAAATATATGGTCTTGTACAATTTTGCACATATATTAGACTTCTTACAACATAAGCATATGGAATTAAGTCCATTTGTTTTCATTCTATATCATTCTTTGGACATCACCTAAGACTAAATTTGTCCCCTTTTTGAATACTTTTCCATATTAAACTTCTCAAAAATTCTTTCAGTATAAGCTCTTTAAAACAATTTCAATAATCATTTTATCACGTAATATTTCAATTCAAATCACACAGACATAGAATGCCTTAACCATATTATTTATTTCAAAATTCTTCAAGAAATAAACTTCATCTCAACATGCCCAAATCATTAATAGCAAGTAAATTAACTTTAACATATAGAATTAAAAACAAAATTTTGCTCGTGCTGATATTTCAATATATTTAATGATCAAAACAACATTTTCTTCAAAATCAAAAGATGTGACATCAATAAACTTTATATACCATTGCTTGAAAGCTTAATTAAGCCTATATATTGATTTCTTAAGTTTACACACTGTGTAACCTTTTTCTTCAATTGCAAATCCTTCAATTTGGTCCTTCCTCTTTAAGGTTTTTATTTAAAATGACTATTTTTACAGCCAAGCTTACACATTATATGAATTTTTTCTTCAATTGAAAAATGTTCACGTTGATCCTTTCTCTTTAATGTTTTAATGTTTTAATTTAAAAAGGTTATGTTCATATCCATTTGATGTAACTTTAAATCATAATGAGACACTGTTACCAAAATAATATATAATTAGTCTTTCTTTGAGATATGTGAAAATGTCTCTTTATAATCCATGTCATCACATTGATTGTATCCTTTATCAGCATGGTTTTATATCATTCAGTATTACCATCTAAGTCACACTTAGGTCTTAAAAATTCATTTGCATCCAACTCGTTTGGAATCTTTAGCCAATTCAACAATATCCTAGACATCATTTTCGTACATGCATTTTAATTCTTTCACCGTATCAATCTATTTCTTTAATTTAACATATTCTATGGCTTGCGAATCTTTATGAATATAATTCTTGTAAATAAGTTTTATAATCTCTTAGGATAATTAATCTCCTTGTTTTTGAGTTCTTCTCTTGTAACTTATTTGCGTTAGCCCTTTGTGAGTTAGTTTCTTCCTAAGAGATATTTCATTACTTAAATGTTGTTCAACGTGGTTGGGACGTTCTTCAACAACTAGAACAACTTTTGAAACAACATTTGACAAAAGAACATTCATAAATAAAGAAATATTTATTTTAACATCCTTTATGCCAAATCTCGTTGTTCCTCACTCTCACCGACTTCACTATTTTTAAGGAATATTACATTAAAAGGAGGTTTTAGAATTACTTTATTAGGAAGCCTTTTCAATAAGTATATTGTTTTTTTTAATGCATCTATCCACAATGATTTGGATAATGATGAATTACTCATCGTACTCTTAACAATATCCATCAATGTGTGAGTATGCCATTTCTGCACACCATTTTATAAAGGTGTGTATATAGTATATTGTACACGTATGCCATGTCTTTCAAGAAGTTTTGTAAATGAACTTCGACATTGTCTTGTTTCAGCATATTTCCCATAATATTCACCCTACCTTACAATTTTCAATTTCTTGTCTAAGTGTCATTCAATCTCATTAATGTATGCTTTAAAGTATTTTCTATTTGAGATTTTTTTAGATAAATAGATGTATTTATAACTTAAAAAATCATTGATAAAGCTAATAAAATACTTCTCGCCACCAAAAAAGAAGTATCAAAAGGTTCACAAACATCAACGTGAATAATTTTAAAAAGTTGAGTGCTTTTGTGGTTTCTTTCTTGTTATGTTTCCCTTAATGTAAATCACACATAAATCAAAATTAGTAAAATCTACATTATGATGAATCTCATTCTTTACCAATTTTTCTTTTCATTCTTTGGATACATGCCAAAAGCTTATGTCATAAATAAGATATAACTAGTATTTAAGACCAAATGATAAGTCTTGTGTCTTCAATTGGAGCCTTCGTACAATTTTCAATATACAAGAAAATTTCAGTTTGGTTTGTGTTTGGATTGTAAGGAATCCTTGCATCAAATTGGATACATAAGTAGTAGTAGTACCATAATTAAGACACCAAGTACTGTGAGGAGCATCAAGGTTTGAAAAGTATTTAATATACCTTTCTTTTCGAACCTAGCCTTCCATTTAGGGCAATCCTTTATAGTGTCCTTTCTTATAGAAGCAACACATCATTATTGTGTTCGTTCTTAACTTGAGGAGCTTTAATACTACTTTATTTTATTTTTAAAACCGTTGGCCTTTTGCTTTTAATGGTTTACTAGCCGCTTGAACAATGCTTTACTAATAAGTTTATTGATCTACTCATTAACACTCTTTTATTTTTTTTTTCTTTTTTCTTTTCTAGTCATATATCTTGTTTAATTGTATTCATGTAAAATATTTTAGCAAATATGATTCAACCTTAAATTTTCAATTACTATATTAATGAACTTGGATACGCAAGAATGATATGCTATCATTTTTCTTTGCATGAGACATAAATTTCATCCCAAAGCTTATCATTGCTTCAACTTATTTTCATTTCATAAGCATGTTGTGTGTTGGAAAAATACCTGGTTGGTTGTCTTTTATCAAATATAGTTTATGCATTATTATGCTTTTGTTATTTTGCAGGAATGACAGTGGCTTATGCTGCTCCAAGAAGTCATCCATGCCTCAAAATAGTTGAGAATAACTTCTGTGCTTCCAGAAGGGGTAAATACTTTTTCTTTCATGGGAATCAGTTTCATAGAGAGGAAATCTAACTCAACCATTTTGGATTCTAGTGTAAAATTGAGAAGAAGAATTCTGACTCTTTTGTTCAGAATTACAATGGAGTAGAGGTTGTAATACTTTTCACAAACTAAATACATACAAGAATTATTGCTTGCACAGGCAACCATTGTTGAGGATGGATGTTGAACTGGCTGGCGATGACGCGAAGGCTGGATGATGTGGATGTTGTAGAGGTGGAAGCCGTATCTTCAACCTGGACACACTAGAAAGGTGCGTTAGAGGGCACCGGAGTGATTTGACAAAGCTCCTGTGATGTTTAAGTCAAACACTAGTGGTAAAGAGAATACAAAAAACATTCGAGAGTGTGAGATTTGAGGTCTTGTGAGCATGACTTGCTGATCTGGAGCAGGATCCACATTAAGGGTATCAACACGTAAATTGATATGAGTAAAAGAAGGCATATGAGCATGCAAACTACAACCATTGAACAAATCTCACAATCTAACAAAATCATTAAACTCAAAAAGGAAAATTAATCAATCAAGAAGCAACCAAGAAAGAAATTCAAATTACTCAGCTACAATACTCTTCTCTGTTTTGCAGCTCCACAATAATGAAAAGTAATGTTTCAAATGTATGAGTTCTCTTTGTCCGTGATGAGGACATATGAGTAATTATGAACAAAAGGATTGTGGTCCTAAGAATCCTCAGGTTTCTTAAAAAAAATCATGGATTTTGATGGTTGTAACTCCTGAATTATTTTGGTATTGGAATTCTAGTTCCTATGTCATTTTAGTTTAAGCAGTAAATTGAAGTAATATGTGGAATTGGAATTTCAGATCCATAAACTGGATTTTATACCCTAAACCCAGAAACACTCTTATTGATCCAGACATTTATTTTCTTTGAAAGTTGCTTTTCTTGTTTAAATCTAATGGTTGCAATCTAGCATAAAATTCAACGTGCAGTATAAGAGGTAAATGCAGACCATATTGAAAACTACTAGATATTACTTATATGCAGACAATTTTACATGTGTTCCATTATATGTACATTAGGCATATGATATATCATATATTGTTAATTAATATAGATTGTTACATATTCTGTGTTTATCATTGTATGTTTATATAGTTTTTACATTAACTTATTGATTGTATTGCTTGATCAGTTTACTTTGTTATACACATGTTACCATAATGGGAATGCACATTTTTTATTCCTAAGTTGTTGAAAAGTATGACAGAATTATATTTGAGCTCAAGTGAATGGCAAACTTCATGGGAAAACTGAGAAAAGAAATTGAATTATATTCTTGTCATTAGAACGAGCAAACTTATTAACAAAATCAAACTTCTGCTTTTGTCTATACTTTGAACCTAATATTCACAATTGGTTAATTTTCACTATTTCATCATTTACTAGCACCAACTATTTTAGATCTTCATTTGGGGGAATTTGTAAAAATCACCATTTCAGTATTTTACATAGTGAATGACTGGTTGTTTTGACTGTTTCATATGTAACAGCGCATGGATTTAACCTTTCTCAGTTTGTTCCACTTCTATTTCGCTTTTGCAGGTGGAGTCCGCTGTCTGTCGATTCTCAACATTGTGTTTGCGCTACTCTTCGGTCTCATGGCTCTTTTTCTTGGGTCAAGCCTTTTGACAATGGGAAATAGCTGCTCTGTGCCACTCTTTTGGTCTTACGAGATTGCCTGTTGGGGTTTGGTCATATTATATGGTGGAACTGCCTATTTCTTGAGAAGAAAAGCAGCTGTCATACTCGATGAGGGTAACTATATTGGTCATAATCTTGGGCTGGAGATGTTGGAGCCCTCGACAGAAGTAACTCCTGAGATGGAGAGACACATTAATGAAGGCTTCAAGTCTTGGATGGGCTCTTCCCTTCTTTCCTCGGACGACGAAGATGGTCCAGATGACTACCTAGAGGAAGCTAGTCCAATTCTAACGGAGGATGATCAACCAAAAAGGTCTATTTAGATTGTAAGATAGTTAAGCTTCCATTTTGTTATATGTTACCAAAAGGATGTAAATACAACTAACTTTTTTAATTAAGGTAGATCTTGTTTTTCACTAAATGCCTGAATTACATTATAGGGAATGTAAATAGATAATTTGGTGTTATATTTTGCATCATGATCTCAACTCTCTTCCATTGTAGTTCAAAACAAGTGCTGTATAAAGGTGTTGTTTGTGTACCAAAGAGTATTAGTTCACTGTCCTTGTTCTCTATTTGTTTCCCTTGGAAATCAAATATCTATTGTGCACAAGTAGTTTTTTTTTTATTATAAGAAGCATAGTTGGCCAAAAAAACTCGGATGCTATTGAACTTCCTTCGGCATTGTGATATCATAACATACATGTTGGACAGTGTGGTGTTGGATTCATCTCATGATTCTGTGTATTGCATTGTGTTTTTTATCTTGGTTGTAACCAGTGTTCATGAATTGTGCAACCCTATAAAATATGCTTCCTAGAATGTAAACTATTTGTTGACATTATGGATTGGTCTAAACTTAAACAGATTATCAAATGTCAAATATCAGAGTAGATTATCTCTCTACAAATGGTTGTGGGGTCGGCCGTATGAGGCACCCAAGGTCAGTGTATAACCTTTATAGAAAGAATACCATATTACATTTATCTCTAATATATCTTATTTGGATAAGTTCTCAAATATAGATAATATATTTGAAAATTCAGTTAAGGTTAAAATGTGTGCATTTGACTTTGTTCACAAAGCTCTCTATAAATCTAATCTCATCTCATATTTGTATCGATCCTTATTCTTTAAGGTAAACATTATAGATAATTTTATTGCAATGATTTTTTTTTTTTCAAGTTCATTCATTGTGATTTATTGCATTTTCTTCAGCAAATCTAATTGATCTATATTGGAAATGTAATTTTTCCTTGAACTATCATGTAACGCCCCAAATTTTCATAAGAATAATTCAAGCAATTAAATAATTATTTATAAGAATTCATTAGAATTAATTAGAAATAATACAAGTAATTAAATAATTATTTACAAGAATTCATTAGAATTAATTAGAAATAATACAAGTAATTAAATAATTATTTATAAGAAAATAT
>JBBPFQ010000075.1:6200465-6211770 GCA_037974815.1 Kaempferia elegans
GAGAGTTCCCACACGATGGAGTCAAGAAGCACCTTCAGATATTAGCAGAATAGTAAACTCAGTATTTTACTTAGCCAGGGCCCGAATAGCAAGTTGAATAAGTATTTTCAAGTATTTTAAGTATTAACAAGTATATTAATTTAAGCATGTTTAATTAGTATGATCAGTTTATACTTGTGCTTTATTATGTTTCAGTATCAGTGGAATTGCATTCCTTGCTTTGTATTCATGCCATGAAATTTCATACTTTATTACCCATGATTATATCATTTCTTGTGATCGGTTTTGGTGAGTAGGAAAGGAGCTTACTCAGCGTTGCTGATAGTTCCATTTCCTTATACTGCAGGAAATCAGAAATAGGAGGCAGCAGGTGGGCTGAGGCAAGGTGGTGGTGGTACTGTGGAGGCGATCACGAAAAATAAAGAGTTGCTTATGCATTTATAGTTTCCAGAATTCTATTAGTTTATTTTGCATGTGCTTATGTACTTTAGAAGTTATAGAACTTTGTTAGTCTTAATTGGCATTTGCTATGTTGATTCTCTTTAGTATGAATTCTGTTAAGTTGCTTAGTTAGCTTTGTTATTTATGTTTCGGTTGATAAGTCAAGTTATTATGTGCATGCTAGTATTAGTTGTGATATGAATGCAACATTGTTTATATGATTGTTGATAGAGTTTTCATTTCAGTTTTTAAAAAGAAAAAAAAATTTATTCCGTGTTTTTCCTCGTTTATGTATTCTCATTTATGTATTCCGCATTATGTTTAAGTCATGTATAAGTAAAGTAGCGCCGCTCTTAAGGCAGCTAAGGGCGGGCGTTACATATCAACACCTACTTCATTGTCTCATATAAAAGAGTGGTTTAATAGATTTGGGGTGATACGTCTAAACACATCATAAGTAATGAATGCAAAAATAGAGCCTCCAAATCATGTTACATCTTTTGTTAGTATTGTGATCTTCATTATCTAAAATAAGCATAATCTTTGACTACCGGTCTAAGGATATATTATGACAGTGTATTATGAGTCAATGCAAATATAGTAACTTGAATGCTATTGGACTTATTTTCTTATTTTCCATAAACTAGAAATTAAATATATTTCCTCTTCCATGTTTGCTTTTCGGAGTGATACAACATTAATTGTGAGTAGTTGTATTTACATGCGTGTCCATAATGTTATTTTTTTTTAGTCTAGACATTCGTTATTCAAAATAATTAATTTTAAAAGTGACTCATTCTGCAAGATAAAAATATCCTGCAATGCATTAAAAATGAAAATGGAACCGTAATTATTTGTGAGACTACGTAGACACCCTGCCGCTGTACCGTAAGCAGTAGCAGGGGCAATGTTACTCATTCTAACATGTACGTTAATGTTTTATTTAAAGTGAAAAAAATATCAAACTTTCAAATATACAAAGGCATATTCAAGTAACAAAAATGGTGTAATATAGAATGAATGTGTTCATCAAACTCCTTTCCTTCTTTTCTGCAAAAGGTGAACATTTCATACGATTAATCTCAGTCATTTATAGATAGATAAATCAAAAAAATTAAACAATCAACAGAAAATAGACCATTGCCTATTTCTATAAATCTACATGTGGTGCCCTCTCCATCTTGATCGTCAATGTCCTCAGATGCTTTTACTTGTCATCCCCTGCTTCAGCATTTCAACAATAAGATGGAACCCAAGAAACAGAGGATTCAACTTCGATAGGATTCAAGGAAGGCTATTACTTGAACAAGTTAAATCAACCAAATTTATATTAATTTTGACAAAAGGTTTTCCGATCAGAAAATTTTTAAAATGCAACCGAGAAAATAAATAAATAAATAAAAACCGATAAAACCTCAAGATAACTGAAAGGGAAAAACTAGTAATATAGTAACGCAATTTAAACCAAAAATATTTGAATTCATTACACAAAACCTTGCTCAATGCAAGGTTCCGAGAAAAAAACAGATCACATTATATTTATTATATACAATTTTATCCTACATAGTAACAGACTATATATCATAGATCTAATGCAGTCTATAAATTAAGAATTGTATTGAGAAGGTCTGTCATCCGATTAAGAATGGCAAGGTTAGAGAAAAGGATAAAATAATATTGGGATTACTAAATAATATACAAGCGCAGGAAAAATACATTGAGATTCTATTTAAGTAACATTCATTAATAATACTCCAAATCAGCTGTCTTCTAGCTAAGACGACGGTTAGGCCATCAAAATGAAAGTAGAGAAGGAAAAAAAAAACATGAGATGTAATAAATCATTGCAGCTATATGCCAGCAAAGGGGCATAAAGAAATAAAGGATTTGTAGTTATCGGCCTGAATCTTTCTATCTGCAGACCTTCAAAAGATACGACGAAGGGCTCATTGCCGTCTCTGTTGTACTCCCTGTTTTCAAATTTTCTGGTCTTTTAACTGGTGTGCCACAGCCACTAAAATCAAGAACTCGTGCTTCAGACTGCAGAAAATTTCAGTATTTGGACCGAGCAAAATTAATTAGGCATCCATATTTCATCAACAAAGAAAACAATTATTTCAAAAGTTTCAGAAAGATTAATAACGTAACTAAACTTACAAAAGTAACGCTAGCTATTTATTTTTCTTGTCTATCAAGCAATACAATAATTACATTTTGGATTACAATTAAATAGATTTTTGTGAAAGGTGTTTAATGTGAAGTCCAGAAACAGATCCTGAGTGCTGAAGAGATGTTAGATTTTGGAGACTAACAAATGAAGAAATTTGTCCGGTGTCAAGTCACCCAGTCCTTTATTATGATTCAGCGATGTTTGATGTTTCATGACTAGAATGTATTAACTATCCTATGTCCAAGTTGATGAAATGATTGACTTAGCATGACTATTGACCTGTATATGTGTTCGTGAATGAAAGCTGGCCTAGTTCAATTCATAAGATAAAGTATCCATTAGGAAATCATAGTGATTTCATAGTCAAAGCCAAAGATGTTTGTCAAAAGTAACAAATACCATAATTTTTGCTGGCATGCTAAAATTTTCTGCTTCTTTGTCGCGGTCCACATTTTCTTCTAAGGATTTCTTGTTCTCCAGTCGTGCCTCATTTGAGGTTTTGCCAGCACTTCCACTTCTCAGCAACTCTTCGGCCTCTGCAACTACAGCAGCGGTGTGCTCACTAAATTGCATCATCAAGCCAATGGCATCACAACTTCTATCAGCTGGACTCATGAAAAATCCTACATCCTAATATTTTGGGAAGAGAAATTTGTCACAGTAAATCAAACGTTAACCAAAGAGAAATTTTAATTTAACAAACATAAACTACACTCATGAGGTCTATATGATGCATAGAGTGACCATAGCAAACAACAGGTCATCCAAAGAAAAGGAGCAAAAGCAAGATATACAACTCACAAAGAAGAATATTTCTAACCTCAAATGTCAGTTCATTGTTGATTGCATTTCCTGGAAGGAGAGAGTTCATAAACCAAGGTGACTTCCATGCCGAAGGAGATTCAATCCCTCTTTTGATGCAAGGGGTGTCATCAAAACTGTTAAGAGACAATATTATTCCATGGCATAACCTGAAAGCTAATATGGCAAATCATGCCATGATGAGTATCAATTTTCTCATATCAGCATGTATCTGCTGCAACAATGTTTAACTATTTGTTCAAGGAAAAAAAAAGTGTTTAACACAACTATAACTAATATTAAGAACATAGATTTAACACAAATTTAACTTAAACACAAATGATCAGGTAAGACCTTAATTCTACAGATGGGTAGGAAAAACAGTGAAGAAACATACTACCGTTGCTAAATTGTAAAACTAAAGCCAATTATGAGAAATCCTAGTTAAAATTTCAAGCAACATAAACATAAGTTGATTCGTGGAAGAGAATTGAATCAATGCACGTAATACTGAAGAAAAACAATCAAATTGTTTATATACTTCCTTACATTTTTAAGTGTGTGATGTCATCAGCAGCTGAACTGCATTTTTCAACCACTATAGGAGAAGGCCCTGTTGATTGAGATGGCATTGATATTGTTGGAACTGTATGCAGGTTTTTTTTCTTTTCATCAACACTTGAAGAAAACACAGTACAGTCTTGCATCAGAGATTCAGCATTGGGATCTATTTGGCCATTGTTTGATATACTTTCAGATCCCTTGATAGTTTCAACTTTCAATGACTTTGAACCTGTGGCAGATGACACCTTGGTAGGACCTTCATTGCTACGTGGAGAAAAGAGTTCTTGGTCCTTGGAATTGCATTGAATGAGAATACGAAATGGCTGTCTCAAAGAAAATCATGAAAGGGGTTGATTCTTAGTAGGGCTGGAAATTAAAACCCAAAAGAGTAAACAAACTTTGACATTTAGGAACTCGAGAAATTTTACAGGAAGATGCATAAATCCCAGTGAAATGGTTGATGCATCAATGTTTAGCATCGCAAATTGAATGGGTTTGGGTTTCGAAATTCATCTTATTTTCTAATAAATTTAGCTATACATGGAGACTAAAAATGACATTTCAAGCTAGCTTTACCACATTTTGAATTTTCACAGTGATGCTAAATCTTAATGGCAATGCATGAATTATCTCACATCTAAACATATTGCCACAGAACAAGATAGACCATTAAATAATGACTTGGATTTAGATATTAAGGTAAATATTGGAAGATAAAAATGATCATTAGAACTTTACAGCCTAAAAAGCTACACACAAATATAGCAAGAAAGTCAACATCACCGAGCACACAAAAGGAAATTCTCGTGTACATAAGGTTTGCAAAAAGAAAAATAAAATGTGTGGAACAGTATGGATTTTTATATGTCAGGATAACTACTCAAACACCAACTTAAGGTAGCTTAAGGTACAGCCCCCAACTTTAAATCTTTCGCTATACCACATATGTTTTGTTTCAACATATTCTGATAAGGATGGTGTTAGTGCTTATATGGATGTCATTTGTAGAGTACAAATCCAATCATTATGGTATGCAACATAAACTGAAAGAAAACTACACCTAAACGTGATGGTATAATGTGGCAATCCATGACAGAATATGAAAAACAGGTCAGCATTCTTTTGTAATCGAGGGAGAAAAAGTAAAATTTAGTATTCAATATAAAATTCCATGTTAGCATGTCCATGTACTTTCTTATCTTGACATATGCAATATGAACTTTACTCTTTCTCCAAATCCACAGTACATAATGATTGATTGTCACTGTGATTCGGGTTGAAATGTCAATATCCTTCAAAATTGTTACTATATATAGTCACCAGCCTTGCAAAAATTGAAGGAATAAGATCAATGTAGCTGACCACAAATTGCAAGTAATTGAAACTTAACCCATATTTTACAATTTTGACAAGCTCAGTTATATGTTTACTAAATTGTTTGGGGCAACTAGAGGGATTGGTGTATATTCCTCTCAAATCTCATCCACAGGTAGTGGACTCGGCTGACTCATACCCAACAAAAAGAGAAACTCAATTGTGAGTCTACCTTTTTTCCACCTACATCGATCATCATCATAATAATAATCATCAAGATATGTTTGCATTTGTTCCAACCATTTGGAGTTGGCAACATGGATCTTATTCATCTATTGAACTATATCCAAACTATATCACTAGCGATATTAAATAATTTAAATCATCTTTTACTGCAATAAGTTTTCTTCAATGTGCTTCCACCCCTTACACCTGCCACTCGAATCAATTATGCTAACTTTTACAACACTTCTTTAGCATGTTAAATTTGACGGTTAACCAACAATTCTAAAATCATATTTGTTATAGAACTAGAAGAGGTTCAATCTATCCCTTTGTACTCTTTTTATTTTATTTTTACTCTAATCACAGGCAAAAAAATTGTGGATATGGTATTGAAACTGCATCGAGAAGTTATTTGCCACAGAAGATTTTTTCTTTTCAAACAATAAACTAGATAGTAAAGTTTTAAGGATAATAACCATGGAGACAGGAACTTTTTTAGCGCATAATAGTAACCCAATTAAATAGAAATGATTGATAAACTTACTGTCCTCAAAGCACCAGCATCAGCTGCATTTGCAGCACTAACAGTTGTTGAAGAGGATATCACTTTATCAGACAGGTTACTTAAGACCTTAGCTTCCTCAATGTTTCCATCTGCTGCATATCCTGCAGCAGGCATTATGTTTTCTTTGTCCTCATCCTCAAGGACAGGATCATTCCGCTGGTTATCAGAGGGAGAACTAAAAGTACAATCCGAAGGAATCTTATCCAAAATGGCTTCATTATTCCCATTAACCATGCAAGATTTCTCATCATTATTCATGAGGAATGAGCATAATGGCACATGAACCATGTGTTTACCAGGTTTCTTGTCAGTCCTTTGTTCTGCTAGAGGTGATGACAATTCACGTTGTCGCTTCTTCATAATAGATGGTGTACACAAGAAACTTTTCGCAGCACTTTTTAGAAGGGCATCAGGTGACCCATCACGTGATGGTGAATCCCAAAAGCTATTTGATTTGGAACTCATAGAGGACATCATTATCTGACGAATTCCAAAGGGACTATATGCTTGCTGAAGATCTCCAGAGGATATGAGGTCACAGCTGACAAATGGAATATCTAAGCTTGGAAAGCGTGGTGGTTCGTAAAATAAAGCTCCAGAATCTGGCATCTCCACTGACTGTACAATTGTATCCTCATCTGATGATGACAACTTTTGATTGTGAATAACAGAACCTGTCTCTTCTGTATTTGTGTGCTTTGGAGTGCCAATTTCATGCTCCTCTTCCAGCAGTGTAATCTTAGGTTCAGGGCACAGAAAAGTGCAACCAGAGTAAGCAAAGCCATCATATGAACATGTAATGACCTCTGGATCTTGACCTTCAACAGAGGTTTGTCTGGTATCAACAGTATGGCATCCATGCAAACTTCCTTCACTTGTATTTTGGTAAGGAGGTGCTAGCGCCACCAAATTATTGCAATGCGAATTTTGGAGCATATCTGATGAATTGCTAGGGTATGCTTGATCAGAGCACATAGTAGTACTTCTGTAATCTTCAGAAGTGAAAGAATTTTGGCAATTTACACCTGAGAAATAATCCAAATTGATGGAGCTTGAAACATCAAGATCAATAGATACTTCCTCAGTAGTTCCTTGATTAATACCTGACCCATAAGGATTGTTGTTGAAGCAACTGGTTCCGCATACCAAAAGGTTATTCTGGTTTGTATGATCTAACAGATTTAGCCACAAAGCAGATTCACTTACGTTGTTTCTAATGCAAAGTTTCTGGTATTCTGATGTTTCTGGCAACTCCAATAATTTCTGGGACACTTCTGCTGAAGAATTGTTTGGAAACTGATTTTCTGTCACTTCCTCAGCAATTTTTTCTGGTATAGCCTCTAGTATTAAGCTTGTAGATGCTGATACATCACACTGTGCTTCAGAAATAGCAGAAGTATATTCCTCTAAACATGCATAATATTCCTTCATGCATATTGCAAAATTGGAGTCCTGAAAATCTTTTCCACTGATATCTGTATCAAATTTCATTTCATCATCCACTGACACTGCATTAATGAGTTCCCCATCAGACTGAGAGCAAACCAAATTAGCTGATGAAGTTTCACAATGATCTGATGAATCCTCAATTGCGAGCCTTTCTTTTATATCACTCTCATTCGGTGTCTGTCTATCAACTAACTGAGGACTTTCAGCATGAGAAAGCCCTTTAAACTGTGAAAGCAATCCTGATGCTAAGTATGAACTTATTTTCTTTTTCACTGAACTATTCCAATGATTCTTTATTGCATTATCCGTCCTGATGGAGCAGAGCACAAGTAAATAAAAATAAGTATAATTGTTTATCATGAGCAGTTTACTTGTTATTTTGAAAATGAGTATATAAAACAACACTGTCTATATGATTAACAGAGCCAAAAGTAAAATACACTTTTGTGATGATTTTTCTTATATAAAACAACACTGTCTATAAGAAAAAACTAAGGAAGAATGAAACTGCCTTGAGAAACTGACAGTGAATAAGACCATACATTATTACTTTTAGACATTGACAACACATCAATAAGCCATGTCTATCCCCATCCATTTGGGAGTATTTAAATAGATCATATTCCTTCATTAAATACTACATACGGCTATAAATCATAATATATAAATAACTTGAATCACTTTAATTATGTTAACAAAAGTTGTATTTGGTCCCCTTCTCCTGTCATTCCTTCAACTCCATATGATTCAACTTTCGCACAGTCATCTTAATATTCTTATCTCTACTTTGCTAATTTTTATACGTGTAGTTTCCTAAATGTCCAACAGTTTGATTCAGGAAAATAGTTGAGTGTCCTACAGCACTAATGCTTTTCTTATTTCCTAAGGAACACATGATGATCACAATTGATTCTAAAAATTCGTCCCATTTTCAACTGCTCACTCATGATCACTCATTATCCTATTTGTGGTTTGAAGTCTCATACTGCATCGAAAGGTTCACAGAAATGTATCATTTTAGCAAATTATCAAACCTCTCCACAGTGATTAGCACAAGTAATCTCTCTTGTGTTGCTTGTTTTGATGAGTATTGTTCTTGCACACAATCGCCATGCCTTAGCATGCTATAACACATATTAAGATGAGTTCAAGTAATGTTGTTATATTTTGTGAACTTTTCTATAACATTTAATTCATTATCTAATTTTGCTAATTTTATTCTTATAAGTAAATAATTTAATGGAAGCAGATCACAGGAAGTAGATTATAGAAGTAAAAATTCATCTTTACATACATTGAAGTGAAAATAAATAAAATCATTTTTAATTCAATTACTAATTGATAGTCTTGTTAAAAAGTAAAAAAATCTAAGTGAGAGATGACTAAAAAAATTGTCATGTAATGATATAGTATAATATGATAAAATTTAATCCAATTGACTAACTAATTTATATAGTCATTCTGTGAGTAAAAAACTAAGTGAAAGATTAAAGGAATAAACCTATCTAAATTCATCTAAGCCTGCTTCAATGCATGCCAAAGAGTGTAAATAGGTATTATATGAATATATGATGTAAAAATTGTACTATTCCGATCAAGGGCCAAAGTTCTAACTAGAATGATGCTTTAAACCTTACCCCAAGTATAAAGTTGCTTTCCCTTCTTATTTTTCTTCTTCAACTCCTTCCTCCAACTTAATTTTCCACAAACACCATGTGTTGGTTTTCCGACATAATAATAAAACCATACCAAATCAAATATTGATCCCAAGCATAGCTAGAGATTTGAAGCCTTGATCCTATTAATATTTTTTTCATCAATATCTTCTTGATGCGAGATATTTAAAATTCCTACATGTAGAAATTGATGTCCATCCATTTTAACTATATATAACTTATCTCTTACTGTTAAAACGAGTTCATACATCTACATTTTCTTTGTTAAAACTTGTTTGGTTTCAAAAATTTCACTTCACAATTAAAGCTTCAAGTTTGTTATGCTTATATTCTAAATCAATTAGCACAAAAAATCTATGAATAACCTAAACCAAAAAAGTTTATCTTGAATATATGATTGGTAAATTCATCATGTAATAATATTAAAAAAAAATGAATTAGAGTTATAGTTAATTGACACCAATAATTACATGAAAACAATGTGTTACATTAGTAATTCTAACACAAGTAACTACATTATTATACATACTCCATATGGCATCAATACAATTATTATAAAGCAACAACAAGGCAATATATATAAGAATAAAGGGTATCATCCTAAAATTCACCCACTAAATCACATAGTATTAGAGCAAATACCTCTCATAAGAAAATGACATCACTAATTCATTGCAACATCTTGCTCCAAGTGATTCTTCACATGTCACCGGATTTGTCGCCTTCTTTCATTCTTAAAAGTAGATGTCAAATTCATCTAACAAATCACATGTCTTCTTTATAATTGAATTCCTTTTTCTAATTCATTATTCCATAGCATGCATTTAGATGTACTTATTTTGTTTATATATGTCTTAAAATAATATTAAGTTCTTATAAGTCTGGCGAGTTTGTCTTTCTTGCCTATTATATGTTACAAAAAATTGGCCATTTCATTCTCCCAAGTAATATCAAACTTTTGTTCTGGTTATTATTACATTCTTTTAAATCCACTATTTTTTTCATTATCCCTCTTGCCACACCTAATGTGATAATTGAGGTGCTTATCATGCATATTCTTTGTTTCTTCTACCTTTTTCATCAATCTTATGGTTACTCCTTTATCTATTCCCTATCTTGCAGCACAAAGAAAGTGACATCAAAGTATTGAACACTACAAGCACACAATAGAAAACCACATTCCGAACTAGTGGCAACCACTCCTCAAAACTCCACTTCCATATAAGATCCTTCCATAGTCCAAGATCCTATCTCAAGTGTTAATCTACACATTTCTTTTAGGAATGATGTACGTAATTCCAGTTCATTATATCTTCTTATTGTTACATTTTGTATGCTTGCCTCTTTATTCTACTTTTCCATCTACATTGGAATCTATTAGAATTCCTAGACTATCTCAGAACCCTATCTACAAGATTAATACAAATCATGATTGATAAGATGGAATCACCAGATTATAATAACACACGAGAACTTGTAACTCTTCTTCATGGCTAGCCTATTGTGGGTTGCAAATATGTGTTTACTACTAACTCCTGATGACTTATTAATAGACTTAAATCTTGGTTAATTAATGGCGAAGGAAAAACACAAATATATGGTGTTGACTATATAGACATATTCTCTTCTTTGGCTAAGATTATCGTAATTCTCCTTTTTGTTACACTAGCAGATTTAACTTAATAGCCACTAGAAAAGTTAGATATGAAGAATGTTTTCCTTTATCATAATCTACATAAACAAGTATATATCAAGTGACCCCATTCATTTTGTTGCTCAAGGGAAGATTGGTATTGTGTACAAACTAAGTTTCTATGTAGTTGTAAGTAGTCTCCTATGAATAGTTTAGTAATTCAGCTGAACTTTACTTCAATTTAAGATTATACAAAGTGTGTCAAATCACTTAGCTACCTCAGCCTAGAAATTGCATTTTCTTATTATTTATATTGAAGGCATCATCATTGCTCGTGATGATTTTGCAAGAACCATAAGGCTATATATATATATATATATATATATATGTTGGGTTGCAAGTATACAAACATAGGCCCACGTTGAAAACACATGGGAAAGATCATGGGATTATAAGAGAAAGATATC
>JBBPFQ010000075.1:6250897-6264702 GCA_037974815.1 Kaempferia elegans
GTCAAATTTATATTTTAGAGTATAAATATTATTAGGAAATTAGACGAATACATAGAACATGCAGGATCAAGAAAACAATGTTAGAGGGGATGGTGAATAGCACTGGTGATTTTTTTTCACTTTTTGTATAAAACATAGAGTAAAACACAACGGAAAGATTAAGTTTAAAATTTTTTTAATTAAGTAAAAAAGATTCTAATTAAGTTTTAAAAAGTTTAATTAAGTTTAAAAAGATTTTAATTAATTTTTAAAAAAAAATAATAAAGTTTTAAAAAAGGTTTAATTAAGTTTTAAAAAAATTTAATTAAGTTTTAAAAGGTTTAATTAAGTTTAAAAAATTAATTAAGTTTTAAGAAGGTTTAATTAAGTTTTAAAAAAAAATCTAATTAAGTTTTAAAAAGGTTTAAAAAAAATTAATTAAGTTTTAAAAAGGTTTAATTAAGTTTTTTAAAAAATTGTAATTAAGTTTTAAAAAAAATTTAATTAAGTCTAGTTAAGTTGTTAACTAAGTTTAATTAAGTTGTTAACTAAGTTTTAATTAACTTTAAGTTGAATTTTATAATTGAGCTCAAGTTTAATTGATTTTGAGTTGAATTTTAAATGAGTTCAAGTTTAACTAATTTTGAATTTCAATTGAGTTCAAGTTTAATTAATTTTGAGTTGAATTTTAAATGAGTTCAAGTTTAATTAATTTTCAATTAATTTTAGGTCTTTAATCGTCTCACTCAGTTTAAATTTTCAGACAAAAGTATCCTATAGTTTTGTAAGATGAGTTAGTTTAATTTTAAGGGGTTGTTTCAACTTGTATTAAATTCATGTTTAACTTTGAGTTCAACAAGTAGACATTCTTTGAATAAATTTCTAAGCTGTGGTGAGTCACTTAGACATTATTAGAAGTAACCACATACTTCGAAATCTTTCAAATAGTCCTACTCACGGAACTTAGTACTAAACTTTGGTCTAACCAGTTTAGATTGAAAAGACGTATCTTCAGTTAGTTCTGCCAAATTGTCTGCACCAGGTCGAAGTCATATCTTTCTATACATACATACACAAGGCTTTCCTAACTTACTATCATCTCAATTTTCTCTAGTACTGTTTACCTAATTAAAACTATTCCTTGTTAATCTAGTAATAATTACCCTTATGCACAATGTTTTATGTTCTTGAGGTGTAACTAATTACCCTTATTCCGATAGTGGTATAGAAGTGCTTAGGAAAGCAAGATAATGAATATCTTACAAATTAATCAACCTGATATCGAAAATGAAAAAAAAAAATGTACAATCAATGGAAGGTAAATATTCTAGTCTATAGAAGATCACGAGTTATTTGTTACTTTAAGTATTTAACATCATTTTTACAGTGGGATAGAGAGGTTGACAGATGTCTTAAATAGAATACAAGCAGAATAGTTAAAATGAAAGAGAGCATTAGGTGTTCTTCGTAATAATAAAATATCTCTAAAACTTAAAGAAAAGATCTACAAAACAACGGTTAGACATACTATGTTATATGGAACTGAATGTTGAGTTATTACTCAAGCACATGAGCAAAAAATGAGAGTCATAAAGATGAGGATATTAAGGTGAATATGCAAACATACGAAGATAAACACAATAATAAATGAGAATATTAGAAACAAAGTTTGATTGCATCTTTTGGGAGAAAACTACTAGAGACACATTTAAGATGATATAGACATATACTTAGACGATCAATAAACGCTAAAGTTAGACAATGTGAAATTATGACAAATACGTACAGTAGGATTTGGTTAGCAATGATAACATAAGATAAAATTTATTTAAATATAAATAATGATATAGTAGGGGATATAGTCAATGGCGAAGAAGAATCCATATAGCTGATCCCACTTAGTGGGATAAGACTTGGTTATTATTGTTGTAGGCATCTAATATTAAATTAATGTCTCCACTTGTCCATAAATTTCCTTGGAATCCACTAAGAGTTGGATATAATTGAAACTAAATCAACTATAGGCACATAATACAAATCCAATTCCTAAGGTTGGTGCTCTAGCTAATGTATCAAAGGATCAATGATGGAACAAGAATCTTCCTCTCTCACTAGGTTTCGTCCATTGACGTTTCTTCTCTTCCTCTCCCCTTTCCTTTTAGTGATTCATCTCCTACTCATGCCCCTATTCATGCCAAAACAAAATTGATGGATAAGACAAGAGTAGAGAATCTTCCTGTCTCATTTTGAACAGTACTGAATGAGATTTATTGTATTCGATTTGACTTTATCTCAGATGGTACCACAGAAATTATATTTAGCGTACTGACATAGTATTGGCATTTGTTGGCATTCAAAAGGACACAATTCAGCAGTGCCTACAAATACCAATTGGCACTTGAAAGTTGAAACCATACATCAAATAACTTAAAACCATATATACACAAAATAGAAACTGGTATAATACCTCAACATTGCCAGCGCTAGCAGATTGATGAACAATAGATTCATCCTCGTATCCGCCTTCCTCTTCTGCTTCTTCAGTTGCTGAAAGATCAGTAGTGGAAGCACCATCACCTGAAGGGCTAACTCCCATAGCTTGACCAAGCTTTTGGAGAACATCAGAATCATTCCGGTATCTAAACAAAAAGGGGTTTAAACATGGAAATGGATATATTTAAGGAAAATCATTGAGATATATTACTTCATCATTGAAGGATATCCTGTTTCTATCACTTCAAAAATTCCCTTCAAGGCCGGATCCTCCTTCATGCGAACCATTTGTTCCTTAGTCTGCTCTTTTGGAGCAAGCACCGAAGACATAGCAGGATCCTAAATAACAAATAAAAAATAAGTATATGACTGATCAAGGACAAAAATCACCATTAAAAAATAGCAACCTGCACAATAGCATCTACAACGTCTTCAGCCATTTTCATTAACTTAGAATTTTCCTCGATTTCTTTTAAGGTTGAAATGAACTGCGGACGATTCAATGGGGGAACACTATACTGTCCTGTATAATGTACACACTTTTGAAGTCGCTTAGCCATTTGACTAAATACAGGATCTTTGCCAATTTGCTCAATGAAGTCTTTAACCCTAGGATCCTGCACCCATAAGTAAATTTGGAAGACTCTAGATGTTAGTTTAACATAAATACTAAATTTTAAAAAATGTTACTTCATGTACTAACATCAATACCCAATTTAAATAGGTACATAAGATTTTTGTGCTGAGATCAGTTCTTTCATGTCACACTCATCATCTAAATGTTCCACAAGTGAATATGTCAGGTTGTACAGTTTTTACTTAGCCATTAGTTCAAACCATCATCACTATCAGCAACCTTAGTCCATGTTTTCCAGAATTTCAGATTCTAAATTATTTACAAAATAATGTTTCCTGTATCTACTTTTCTAGACAGAATTTTCTTTTGAACCAACCACCATAAAATATAGAAAAAAATGATATTATTTTGACTTTGCAAAGAGAAGTAGACAATTAATTTTTAGCCACAAACTAAAGTGAAAACGAGGGAAAAAAGTGCCCAAAGGAAACTAAAGCTATAGACAACAACATTCAGATGCCTTTGGTACTCCTTTTAAGATGTTCCCAAGAGCATCAAATCAACATAAGCATCCATATTTGTGAGATTTAATCAGGCAACTCAAACCAATGTAGCACTAGCTTGATTGAAATAATAACACTAACCGCAGCTAGGAATTATGGCTTAATTAACAAGAACAACTAGTTTCAAAATACCACTTAAGGTGCTGCATGATACATAAGTGCCAGTTAAGCTTCAGAAATCATATGTTAAAAACAAAAGGACAGAAATTACATTAGCTATGAGTTGCATAGAGGACGAATCGAAAGGGTTCAACGTTAAAGAGGTCCTCCGGTATTTGGCTTGTTGTTGGGCAGAGTCAGCCGGTAATTCTTCTGATGTCGAGATTTTGTTTTCAACTGAATTAGATTTGTTGTCTGAAACAAATGAAAATAAAAGTAAATAAAAGTTCAAAAGGTCATCCCTCATAGGAGAGTATTTGAATTTTTCAATAGCTTTACCAATCAAAGAGGTAATTTATGCATACTCATTAATGTGCTTAACAAATGTAGATTCTATTTCAGATTAACAAGAGAAATATTTCCTTAGGAAAACTACTGAAATATATTATGTTTGTTCCTCGTGATTGCATACATAACGTTCTAAACCATAAACTGAAAGAAGCGTCAGACATTGTCAATAAGAAAACTAACCCGCATGTTTGATAGGTGTGAACCCCAGAACCAAAATATGTAAGCCCGTGTTAATCATATATAATTCACCCATCAAAGCCTAAATGTCTATACAGTTTCTTTACAATTCTCCATTGAACACTAATAAGGGTTGTCAAACAAGAGCACTGGAACTGATTGAGCTGAAGAGCTAGCTAGCAAACCAGGCTCAATATTTCAGACGTTGAAAGTGCCTTATCCCCAGAAGCTAAATTGCAAATTTTCAGACAAATAAATTAGAAATATAACCACTCCATAACTCATTCAGTTTCGTCCTCCACAAAAAAAAATCCAACGTCACTTCTCTGTGTCTACTTCAATTTCAAATGCATCAGCGACAACCCATCAGAGGAAGAACCAAATTCAACAAACAATATGCTATCTTGTATTAGAAAATACAAACCCCCTATCAACACCATACTGCCACAGAGAAAATGGTCGAGGTACCCGACATGGAAAGGAGAAAATCGAGGAGACGAGCAGAGAGAAAGAGAGAACCTTGATTGCCGGAAGCCATGGCGGACGACCAAGATCAGGGAGCGGTCCTGCTGCGCGAACGAACCCTCGGCTGCTCGTCTATCCGGCGGTGAAGATGGAAAATTAAAATAACGAACCAATAAAAACCCTTGCGATGATTTGGTGCGTTGTAAGAGACAGGGAACAGCTAGATCTCCCACCGCAACAAGAAGAACGACGACAGCGGCAAAGCTTGACCACCACTCTGTTAGGGATGAGGCGAGAGGCGAGGATTGGCCAGCAAAGCTTGACCGTTGATTCTGTGCCAGCGTGACTCTTGTTTTTTTAGATGGTTGAGAATCCTCGCTGTAGTTAGGGCCCAGTTCAGGATTAGAAACATCAAGATTAACAAACAACCCCATTTACGGGAACAGTTAGTAAATCAATTATGTTACGTTAGTTTAAAAATACATTTAGTAAAATTTTACTTGAATTATAATTGGATCATTCTATATTAATTTTTTTACATATGATTTTTATATAAATATTATGTTTTAGAGTTATTGCAGCTCCTCCCCCTTGGATTCTTTCCGATAAAGTATTTACTTCTAACCGTCCAAGCTGCCACGATACTTACACATCAACATTTGTCAACGGGCACGGATAATAACCGATGTCACCCCTGTTCCGGCGAAGATCGACATGGACGGCCGGAGTCGAAGAAACAATCGAAGAGGTTGACGTGTAGGATGACGGGGAAGAATATGACAAGCCCTGCGAGATTAACACGAGCGTTAAAGGGCAATTAGCCAGAAGAATTCCGGTGAAAACCCCTCCAACGCTCAAGTCAGGAAGAGGAGAAGTATTGGTTGTGAAGAAGGAGAGCTTAGAAAAAACATTACCTAGCGATCCTTTCCCTTTTTATAGATGGGTGTTGATCCCTCCACGATTGTAACTGTTTGTGTATTTGTGATCGTGTGCTGGCAACCATTCCCGCATTTATGAGCATGCCTTAAAGGGGGAATATTCGCTATCGTCGTCCCCTGAATTGTGGTTGCAATAACTATTATCAAATAATTGACAATAAATGTTTTCCTTAATGATATGATCCCTCCCCTATTTTAGCATTAATCCTCGCCGAAATTCCCAGGGGAGGAGGATATCTTTTATGGACTTTTTCTGATATGTCTCGTAGTTATGGCCAAAAGGTTCTCGGCTACTGCTTGCCCGAGGTGATCTCAGGTCTCTGTATGTCCGAAGTGGTCTCGAATCTCTATATGTCCGAGGTGGTCTCAAGACTCTGTAGGTCCGAGATGATCTCGGTACTCTGTATATCCGATGTGGTCTCATGACTGAGGAGCTGAGTTTAGCTTCATGACTGAGAAGCTTTTCATGTAACTCCTCAAATGAGATGGCAGTGTCCAAGGCCTAAATGGCCTGAGCAAGCTCCTTATAGTCGTCATCCAGATCATGTAGGACTTTGATGGTGAGATCTTCACCATACATCAATGGGAGCATTCATGAGAGCAAGTCCATCCACCTTTGATTCGCTAAACTACATAAACTCAATGATGCATTGAGAACCATTGACAGGATTGCGAAGTTGTGTTTTTAGTCGTGTGATGCGACCACTAGAGGGTTTGTTATAAGTGAGAGCAAGATTGTTCTAGACTTCAATAGTTGTGCGAGCAGTTGCAATAAACGAGATCAAGGATAGAGACAGTGGTCCAATGATAATGTTTAACATGAGTTGATCAAACGGATCCACAAGAGATATGCAGGATTAGCCATCTGAACATTAGAGACAGTGTCAAATTTGGCCTGACATGAATTGAAGCCATCAACAAATCCAAGCAGATCATGGCAATGAAAAGAGTTGTGAGATGCCATAAAAGATAATTTTGGAGGAGGTGGGCTTCAAGAGTGCATGAGCAATTGAGCAGCATCGAAAGAGATCGGAGTAGCAAGAACAGTAGTAAGAGTGGAGGCTACCATAGGGTTGTCAGAAAAAAGAAAATGTAGGGGGATGATAACTAGCTAGGATTAGGTTTAATGGCGTGAGCCAAGATGCTCTAATAACACATAGAAACTATTGAGTGAGCGTTTGGTATATATTTGATAGTGGGAATGGTAATGAGTATGATTGAGGGGGGAATGTATTTAGCAATAACTTAGGGGGTGTTGGTTATAAAATTAGGGGTATGATACCTATATTCGGATTATGATTCCTGTCTACCAAGTATCAAGAATGAGAATGAACCCTATTTTATTCTCATTCCCGTCTTCTAAATCCGTCTACCAAACGCCCCTAAGAGAATATAATTTCATATGTCTCAAGAATAAATACATGATACATTTATATACAAAATATAAACATAATACATAAAAACTTACACGAGATAAAGAAAATAAAATATTAAAAAGATAATATACAATAATAGAAGATATATTTCAATAATAGGAGATGTATTCTAATATGTCAGATATGATATATCTTATTTAGGAATTTAGGAATTATTATAATTTTGATTTTGATGGAATCTTGATAGGATGACGGTGAAGATCTAAAGGCTTGTATTTAAATCTTTAAATTCTTACATGATTTTTAATATAATTTATTTGTCAACAATAAAAAAAATAAAATAAAATAATTTTCCCGACAGCTGGAAAATCCATCTCCGTATTAATCTGCAGTTGTTTTTGGTGGGTCCCAAAAACGCACGGCACCGAACGCGGCCCTTTTTCTATCTCTTTTACTCCTCTCTCTCTCTCTCTCTCTCTCTCTCTGTGTTAAAAAAGGCAACGGGAAATTGATAGATCGAGGCTGAGGCTCGAGGTCGAGGGAGGAGGGATGCCGGGGAGCGACAATTACCGCTCGAGATCCGCCAAGCCGGTCACCATCCATGGCTGCGCCCAGTCCGGTGACTTCGCCGGCTTCCAGAAGTGCCTCCACGACACCCCCTCGCTGCTCAACGCCAGAAACGCAGTCGTACGCCTTGCTTCTCTTCTTTCCTCTGACTATTCTATTTCATCGCCCGATCTCGTTGTTCTAGGCACTCGTTTCGTTTTCTTCTTTTTTTGTTTCGGCAGGTTGCTGTCGACGATGAGAAAAGTTAGATCTTGCGAATTGATTACCCACTTTGTTTTCTTTTGTTTTCAATGGTTTCCCTACCCAATCACATTCAGTCGATGGTTTAATAGACCAAGATCTCAACTGAAATTTGGCTTCTTTTTTGGAAATTATTGCCTTCTTGGACGAGTTTGTAAGCAAAACTGTTTCAGCGATCTCTCTTCTTTAGGAACTTCTTGTTGATAGGTTCTCAGCGCTTTAATTGTCTTTTAGGGCAAAGATTCTTCCTTCTAGATTCTTGCTGGGAGATCTATCCTTTCATGGTTTTCATGTCGCTCAAGCGTTGGAAACCTGACTGTGTGGATGACCTAAACAATCTCATGTTTGCTTGTTAAATAATTTGTGTGGGCTGAATTCTTAACATGGACTCGCATGCCAGTTTGAATGGCTAGGAGAATCTCATCTTTTTTGTTGTTTGATATAACCTTGGGATCTCTTGGTATATCAGTGATTCGTTACTTGCCTTTGTGGTCCTGGTATTTATTCTGTTAGTTTTCTGTGCTTAAATTAAGATCTTGAGAACTTATTATTTTCTTCTACTATGTCAACATAACAGCATTATGACTTCCGCCAACTATTAATTGTAGATGTCACAAACACCTCTTCATGTGGCAGCCGGATATAACAATACCAAAATTGTAAAATACCTTCTGGAGTGGAAAGGTCTTGAGAAAGTTGAGATAGAGGCAAAGAACATGGTAGGCTGAAGCAAATAATCCACTTTTGCCAGTTTTAACTTTAGTAAATATATTCTCATGTCTGATAGTTTGTTAACTGGCATTCCTTGTACCTATTTGTTGCAGTATGGTGAAACACCATTACATATGGCAGCAAAAAATGGTTGTAGTGAATCTGCAAGACTCCTGCTGGCGCAGGGTGCTTCACATGAGGCAAAAGCCAATGTAAATCCTTTATAAGATCACTTCACCTTTTCACTTGAGGCATTTGAATTTCATTGTCTGCCTGCTTCTTACTGAATTTATTGCACTTGATTCTCATGTAGCCATTGTTAATCTTTATTGTAGAATGGGATGACTCCACTACATTTGGCTGTTTGGCATGCACTCCGTGCAGAAGATTGTAGTACTGTGAACACATTGTTGGAATATAGTGCTGATTGTAGTGTCAAAGACAATGTATGCTTTTATTGATATTGTATTATCAAGTTTGGTTTGAATCATTTGAAGTGACACCTAATAATATTCTTTGTAGGAGGGCATGACCCCCTTAAATCATCTATCAGATGGTGCTAGTAGTGAGAAACTTCGAGTAATCCTTATGAAGCACATGGAGGAGCAAAGAAAGCGCAAAGCTATTGAGTCATGTAGTCAAGCAAAAGCTAAAATGGATGAGTTTGAAGCAGCTATTTCTGGTATTGTAGGGTTGCATGATCTCAAAATGCAACTGCGCAGATGGGCAAGGGGCATGCTTTTTGATGAGAAGAGAAGAGCATTTGGATTACATATAGCTCCAAGAAGGACCCCGCATATGGCTTTCCTTGGTAACCCTGGAACAGGTATTTGATAATACATGATGAGGTTCTTCTCAAACATAGGATATACTTTTTCAATTTGACAAGAAGCTTGACATGCTATAGTGCCACAATTTAGTCTATGTTTCTCAAATAGTAAACTAGTTATTTGTTCTTTAACTTGGATGTATATTTGAACATGAAAAACATATGGTTGTCCCTATGAGTCATTCAGGAGGAATTTCCTATTTCTCATGTGATGAAACGATTTCAGTATTCCTCCTAAAATCTTAGATATGTGTTGGCGCTAGCAATCCGTTTTTTGAGGGAATATGAGTCAAAACCATGCTTTCGTTTCTATGGGAGCAACTACGTGGCCACTCAATAAACAGCTATCGAGAGTTTTCTGTCTATCTCCTAGAGGTGCTCAATATGGATCACTAATTGATTTCTAGGTTTCAAGATGAAACACAATCTCCTATTTAGTTTCCACCATTATGTTTGGAACCTTGAATAAGACTGCTGGTGATAAGACTGAAGGTGAATTTTATCAATCCCTTATTTTGATTCTACAACGCAGGATTTTACCTGGTGCAATTGTTGAAACATTGATTCCTTCCAGGTTAATTACAACTCCTTTCTGATTCCATGCAAAAAATTCTCTCTTACTAGATTTGAAAATGGGAAAATAAAGAAACCAAAAAACCGTTAGATTTTGGTATCACTAATAATATAATCTAACATGGTACTTAATGGTGAAAAACGTCCTCGTAGTCGATGGCAAGTAGTTGAACACATGGAGCAATCTTATTGTTTAAATTCTGATTAAGTTTTTAATATGATATTAAATGTTATCTTCCCATTCTCTTGCTGCTTCTATGATTTGGATATGCTAAGTGTTGAAGAGTTATATCTTTGATAGGTAAGACAATGGTTGCTCGTGTTCTTGGTAAACTCCTTCATATGGTGGGAATTTTATCTACTGATAAAGTTACAGAAGTGCAAAGAACTGACCTAGTTGGAGAATTTGTGGGGCACACAGGACCAAAAACCAGACGAAAGGTATGTGTATATATATCATCAATTATCCTGGTATCATGGGGCACACAGCACACTATGGCACCCCCAAACATGTATAATTTCTCACAACATTGCTTCTAGTAGCTTGTTAATTGCTCAGCATGACAGACCTTCAAAATTTTGGAGGTCCCTATAGTTAAATATCATATTGCGATATTGTAAATCTATGAAATTTTAGTATTGTTAGAGTAAGCATCCTGATGCTTCATTGAACAATTTTCTCAGATAAGTGAAGCCGAGGGAGGTATTCTTTTTGTAGATGAAGCTTACAGATTGATTCCAATGCAAAAAACAGACGATAAGGACTATGGCTTGGAGGCCCTAGAAGAGATCATGTCTGTAATGGACAGTGGTAAAGTGGTGGTGATTTTTGCTGGGTACTCAGAACCAATGAAACGCGTGATCGAGTCAAACGAAGGTTTTTGCAGGAGGGTAACTAAGTTCTTTCACTTTGACGACTTCAGCACAACTGAACTCGCACAAATCCTTCATCTCAAAATGAATAACCAAGATCAAAACAGTTCCCTCTACGGATTCAAGCTCCATCCATCCTGCAGCATCCCCGCCATTGCAGAGTTGATCAATAGCGAGATGACTGAGAAACAAAGGAGAGAGATGAACGGAGGACTCATAGATCCACTACTCGCAAATGCCCGTGAAAGTTTGGATCTCCGACTTGATTTTGATTGCACTGACACTGATGGGTTAGTGACGCTAACAATGGAGGACCTGAGAGTTGGTCTTCGACTCTTCACTCGCTGATGGTTCTTCTAGGTAGCTTAGAAATATTTCAGTTTTTTTTTGTAGTCAGATTGAGATTACCTACGATGTGTCAAATTGATAAATTGAGATTATTTTGTCGAACATAATTTGTTGAATTGCGTACTGCTTCTTCCTCCGTAGTGAACGAGTGAAACTCATACTGTAATTTGTAAAGCAGTTTTAATTCTCCAAGGAGAAAATAATAGCAATAAAATAATTATTGTTTCATCTTAATTTCATCTTAATAATAGCCTCTCTTCTGCTCCTTCGCAGAAACCCAACCCGAAGACGAAGTCGAGTGGTTTTGCTTTGACTTATTCAAAGGGTCCAACGCTCCCCGCGACCATCGTCAAAGCCTCAATCGCTGTTATTGCCACTTGATCTGTATAAATGTCAACTCAACTCTTGCCTTATCCTCCTGCTCTTTTCAGAAGTCAGTGCCCCTCCTTCACTCCCTGTCAACGCCAACGACCGTTGGGGCGGAGGATGCTGACGGTGGCCGCGGAGATGGACGAAGGCAACTGGGACCTGGGCGCGGTGGTGAGGAGCTGTCGCCCGTCGGGGGAGGCCGCAGCCAGCGCCGCCGTGTTGGCGTTTCCACCTCTCCTGGCGGTGGAGGTCGGCAAAGGCGGCGCATTTATGTGCATATCGGATGCCTTCCGGAACCAGAGCGGCTTCTTGGAGATGGAAGAGATCTTCAAGTCCTCCTACCCTAATAAAGTCCATCCCCCGCCGGAGAAGGAGAGCGTCTCTTGTCCTCCTTCAAATTCATTTTGTGGGAAAGTGGATGGATCGAGCTCGCAAACTCCCCGCTCTCGGCCAAAGTAAGCTTCAATTCCGTTGGAACAATTTAATTTCAGTATGAAAAATTACGGAAAGAGTAGAGTTAGGCTAAAAATTGCATCTTTGGCGGTGATCTCAGGAAGAAACAGCAGCAGAGGAAGAAGAAGGTGGTGCATCAGGTTGCCGCGGACGGCTTCTCCTCCGACATCTGCGCATGGCGGAAGTACGGGCAGAAACTCATAAAAGGATCGCCTTATCCTCGGTAACTAATCCGCTCGCTCTTCGACCTCCTCTGATAATCTCGCTTACAGATCGAAGTTAGAGGCTGACTTTGATGGTGAAAACAGGGGATACTACAAGTGTAGTAGCTCCAAAGGCTGCCCCGCCCGGAAGCAGGTGGAGCGGAACCGGACGGATTCGGCGGTGTTCATCATCACCTACACCGGCGAGCACAGCCACCCGATGCCGACGAACTGCAACTCTCCCTCCGGAAGCACCCGCCTCAAGATTCCTAGGTCACCCTCCGGCAGCAACCAAGAAGCCAGTCCTCTGTCCTCCTCCACCACCACCGCCGCATCTCTCTGCGCTTCCATCCCAAATGAAGTTTTCGCAGTGGAGGAAGTAGAGATTGAAGGAGAAGAAGAAGAGGAGGAGGAGGGGCAATTGCTGGTGGACGACATGGAAATAATGGGCGAGGACGACTTGCTCTTCGTGAACTTAGAGGAGGGCGCCACCGCGTCCCCGGCGGCGGAGATGGCCAGCACCATATTGGACGGCGAGTGCAACCTCGACCACCACCTGCTTCCTCTGTGGTGGCGGCCGTGATCAGTACAGAGGATCCGATCTAAATGATTATTGCATGTTAATTAATTTGTATAAAGAGGAATAAAAAAAAATTCAATTTGTTCGCAAGATCTCTGTTCTCCGTCGTCTCGTATGCTATATTCCTATTCAATCTTGACGTTTACTAGATTGCCCTTTGACTTTATCCGGCTGGCATCATTTGGATTTCATGGTTTCGAAGTCAAAGCGCGTATGGTTTGGGATGTCACAGGTCAACGAAACTTATTGAGAGGAAAAAAAAAATGTCAAGTTGCACAATCGAATGCTCTTCGTCTGCTGTGTCAGTTGACGCCGAGCTGTTGGTCAACCGATATTAAAGACAGTCCGGGAACAATGCAGGCGATCACGTTTATTTGTCGTTGACTTATTTCGTTGACAAGGTGTAGAATGGATGAAACGCGGTACTTCCACGTGGTTAAAATGTCTGGTCAACGCACCCTCATGGATTCAGTAACCAAACACTGACACTCCTTGTGACGAATTGAACACTATTTGAACGGTATTACCCGAAGAGCAAAGGAAGAGCTGTCCGAGGGGAAAGCAAGGTTGCCCGAGAAGGAGGTGAAGAAAGTGGGGAGGAGTTGCTTGTTGGATGGACTATTCTTCTCTTTTTCTGTTCACCTCCTTCGAAAGAAAGGAGCCTCCTTTTATAGGTTTGCGACCTTGGTATCTACCTTGGTATATAATCCTGTCCGGAAGCCGGGGCTAGAAAGTGACGAGCTTTCCAAATGGATAAGGGGTATAGTAATAGGGGTGGTAGGTGTTTGGGTAGAGAAGAAGAGATGGAGCTTAAGGACGATGATGGTAAGGAGATGAATAGGTAGGAAATCCAAGTGGAAAAAGGGACGGAGGGTGACCTAGAACAAGGGAATCCAAAGGTATACCCTACCTTTAGACTCATTCTCTGATTTTAGCTTGTAAACTCTATTATGAAGAGTCCAATCAATCATAATCCATTTAGACTTCTCTACTATCAAATATTCAATTAACCTAGACTTGACTTTTTACCAAGCATTTACA
>JBBPFQ010000075.1:6417767-6427864 GCA_037974815.1 Kaempferia elegans
CCCAATGCTCCGGAACTTTGCGACAACTGCCTAGGTACTGCTCTGGACCTCCGACCGTTGCCGACAACTCTACGCCAACTCCCGGAAATTCAGAAGTTGAATTTTTGAGTTGGTAACTTTAATTTCAGTAATGCACCTGTACCTATTTTTGATAGAGAAGTGCATCTTGTTATACTTTTCTAAACTTTGTATTCGACCCTCTTCCGACGTTTCCAGAAGAGATTCTAGTGCATTGTCCAATGATACGGTCCAAAAGACCGCATGCCTTCAAGTAGAAGTAGAGATAGGTTCTATCCGCTCTGATACCATGTTAATTTATAGAGGGTAATTAAAGAGTAAAGTATTCTGCAAATAAAACTTTGTTATTCTTAGTTCATGTATATGTGCTATAATTTATACTATATTTACAAGACTCAATAAATTAACCTAGGAAATAGCTTGTTACAATAATTATTATGTTCTTAATTTAATTGGGTCAACCATTCTCTTTTAATTCCCATATTCTTCTTCTTTTTCTTTAGATTAATTAATCGGTTTGGAAATTAGTTCAGGGAGAAAAAAAAACACCGTCTGTAAACAAATAATGAATTCGTTGTGGAACAAATAATGAATTCATGTTGCTACAGTCAAGTGGTTTGACGGAATAGTAGATCGACTGGCAAAGGGGTATCTGTTGCTTAGATTTCAGAAGCAAGAGGTGAAGAAGGCATGCGCTATCACAGTTTGGGAAGCAATGTGTAGCCTCAACACTCCATTACAGTGTGATTACTAGCACAGGGGTGGGTAGCTAGCTAGCTTCCAACATAAGACAGGTTACAATTTGTTACGGTACTATGTGAAAATCAGGTATAGACTTCGCCACAGATTACTTCGGTGATTTATAATCACGAAGTAATATAGCATAATTAACTTCGATAATAAATTTGATAAAGTAAATTTCATTTTAGACTTCATAAATTAAAAATTACGGGCTTCACTAATAATTTTTATTGATATTTTACTTCATAATAGATATTTGATGAAGTAATTAGTTACAAAATAAAATTGATGCCTCAATATGCTGAAGTAATATGCTTCACCCGGTTAATTTTTTATTTATTAATAGTTAGTTAATTTAATACGGGTAAATATTAACTAATGTTAATATAATAAACCCTATACTCTAATAAACCCTGTACTTTTGCGTACGCTTTTCTGCATTTTCTGTTTTCTGAAAACCCTCTGCTGCTGGTTTGAAATCCTGAGACCTACAGACCACTTACCTGCCCAGCTTAACCGTGATTTACTCCCTCTGAAATCCTGTGGGGCCGGGCTGAGGGGGCCGCTGGGGTGGCGGATTCCACCATTTTTGCCAGCATGTTTTCTGCGATCAAACTTACGCCGACTAGGTTAATCGCCTGTGTGTTCCTCCTCTCCCCGCGAGCCAATCTTACCGGCGCTACCTCTCCCATGCGTGACTCTCCCCATCTCCCCACCGGCGACTTAGGTTTCCACCTCTCCCCGCACGCGACTCTCCCTGCTTGCGACTCAAGTTTCCACCGCCGCCCTACTCCGGCCGTGACTCCTTCAACCAAGTACTAGGAGAAGAAGAGGCAAGTGCTTTATAGGAGTTTGATCGAGTTTGAAGCTGCCATCTCTGACCGATTTTCAATCGAGTTTCAATCGTGCAGCCCTCTGATCTCATGTTTGTTCCTATCCCATGACATCTAAACCATATATTTTCCAATCTAATGATTCTGTAGAGAAGGAAATAATATTCTCTTGGCTTCGCTTTCTTAACACAACTACATTTACACTCATTCTGCTCTTTGTGCATTTACTCACTATTATCGTACCTGTATTCTTATGTTCGAGTGATCTTTCACGAACTCAGGAGTGCCTTTTACCTGAGCATCAGGAAGAACAAGAAAGACCTGCCAAAGAACAGGAGGCGACATTGAGTGAGGTTGAGGATTTGAAACTTAAGGAAGTTGACTTGCTTCCGGAATTGGAGAGGCAGAAAAGAATAGCGCACTTGCAGGCAAGACTTTTTCAGGCTGTAGCTGATGGAGCTGTGAGGATCAAGCGGAGAAAAGGCCCACACAGGGGAGAGGATTTCACGCTGTTGCAAGCACTTATTAAAGCAGATTTTTGGCTACTGGTTTTCTCTCTTTTGTTGGGATCAGGATCTGGTCTAACAGTTATCGATAATTTGGGTCAGATGAGCCAATCTTTGGGCTATATAGACACCCACATCTTTGTCTCCATGATCAGTATTTGGAACTTTCTTGGACGAGTGGGTGGAGGCTACATTTCTGAGGTCATTGTCAGGTATTGCTTTGCCATTTTTTCTTTTCTTTTCTGTTATTGATCATTGCAATATGGCCCATAAAGCTTTTTCTTTTTGAATTTATGTGCCGAGGTATTTAGTAGTCAATGCAATCTTCATATTTCTCAGACATTTTGTTTACTTCAATGCAATTACAAGTGTTGCAATCTTGTGCAAAATGCAATTAAATGAATGAATGAATCATAACTTCCATTACATCAGTTAATGCTACTAAGGTTGTGCTTGTTAAATTATGCATAAATTCACCAAAAATATTGGTTGTGTTATAGAATAACTTGGATAACTGTGGATTTGTACTGATTCATTAATTGTGGCTTAGGGAAGCTGAAAATCTTATCTAAATATTAGCAACAAGTTCATGGTTGCAAATGAAAACTCTCAAATTGCTTATTATGTCATCAGTTGCATTGCAGTGGAGTGATAACCCTAAACTAACTGTAACCATTGACAGAAGGGATAGGCGACTATTTCCAATTTGTGTATCTCATATTTACAAATCTGAACAGGAATCGGGCATATCCAAGGCCTGCAACACTTGCAGTAGCTCAAATTTTGATGGCGTTTGGCCATCTCTGCTTCACAACCGATTGGCCAGGTGCAATGCACATTGGAACTCTGCTGATTGGGCTTGGATATGGTGCTCATTGGTCTATCATACCAGCTGCTGCCTCTGAACTGTTTGGCTTGAAGAACTTTGGAGCATTGTACAATTTTCTCACAGTAGCAAATCCAACTGGTTCATTAATCTTCTCTGGTATCATCACAAGCAGTATTTATGACTATGAAGCGGAAAAACAAGCTCACATGCGCATTAACTCATCTTCCGGATTTGGCACAATTCTGGGTGCTGCAAATTTGAGTGAAGAGAAAGCACTCAAGTGTGAGGGAACTATATGCTTCTTCGTGTCTTCCTTGATGATGTCAGGGTTCTGTGTCATCGCAGCTATCTTGAGCGCGCTTCTCGTCTACCGGACTAAGGTCGTGTATGCTAACATCTATGGGAGTCAGGTATGAAGAAGATTAACGAGAAGCGTATGTAATGTCTAAAATGTGATATGCTTTCATTGGCTATAGTATGTTGGTATGTTTTAGACCAGAAATGTACTATTGCAGTGCCCAATGCTTGAAATTGAGGGGGAGATAAGCAGTTATGCTGATGTTTTGTTAATATTGACATTATATGTAATTTCAAATATTGTTGAATATAATTCTTAATCGTATTGGCTTCAACTTATTTGTATCTTGGAACCTGAAAATTACTGTAAACTATTTCAGTGATATTGTTTACCTTCATAGATTTTATGATTGATCAACTGGTCAATTCATGTGTATTGTCATTTCTCAATTGGATTTGATCAGCTGGAGCATATTGACTATTCAATTTTAGGCAAAAAATCGAACTAGATCCAAGTCGCCTTGATCATACAAATCCCATTTTCTGGATGCTACCAGTTGGTCAAGTCGGCGAAGTCCGGGGATGATTTCTGAATATTAAACAATTCAAACTATGCAATTGGCCTTAACTGAGATAAGCACAAGGCAAGCACAAAAACATCATACTATAGGCCACAATAGCTTTACTGTCTGGGTAGGTCATCATGTTTCACTTTGAATGAACTGTTAAAGCAAATGACAAAGTGAATTTCCAAACATCAAGTTTTTTCTCCTAGGACATAAATGTGTTCTTCAATCCAATAAAAGATGAAATTTAAGGCTTGATGTATCTTTGATGCCTGAAGGCAACATTCCTCAAAGGAATGGACACAGAGCTGGCCATAATGCAAAGCCAATGTTCACATTTGTTCAAAGTCAAGAAAGAGCCATCAAGCACGAGCAGTCGGAAATGGGTGAAATGCAGTTCCACATGCAATTGTCTGTCTCTTCCGACCATGAGGGTGTGAGCATTCTGGCACGCGCTGCCATTCTTTTGTAGACAAATTATACATGACTAGACGGTTCATCCGCTTTGACCTCAACGAAAGCATGAGCAACCCACGGTTGCCCAGGCATGTCATACGCACGTGCTTACCGTAAAGCTCTAAGCACCATATGTTTGGCATTCTGTCCACCTCCTTCCAGAGGAGAGTCATCTTTTGCATCTCCCATATGTAGATGCAAGTGGCAGCATTCTTAGTTACCAACCCTACAAGCAAAATTTGGCCCTCATACTCTGCTAGTGTATGGTCTGTAAGATGTGGTGGCGAAGGGATAAGGTATTGCTTCCAAACACCAGTTGCCACGTCATATGCCAAGATGCCATTGGGTTCGGCATGCATGAAGTAGATGGTACTGCCAATAGACACAGTTGGTGACCTAAAATTCAAAGAGAGTGGAAGGTTAATGCTTGGAGGAAAATCAGCACAATGTGTCCAACAGTTATGAATGGAGTCATAGATCTCGTGATCCCCATTGCATCCTAGCCACACTATTTTGTATCCGTTGGACACAGTCTTTGCATTTAGTATCATCCCAACAGACACCCTTGACCACACTGGATAAGATCTTGGTGGAAGTTCTTTGAACGAGTCAGTGAGAGGATTACTAACATAGAAATTTTTGTGCGCTAAATCCAAGAAGCAGACAAGACCACCAGCTGAGGCAACTGGAAGAACTATTGTCCTTGCAGGCCGAAATGAAATGGAGATATGATGCCATTTCCTCTGGATAGGATTGTACATGACTCCTTTGGTAATGTTTTCATGGGTGACAGCATAGAACCAAGGATGTAATTGTGGAACTTCAGCAATTTGTTGGGAGAAGGTGCTTGACGACAATAAAGAATTCCACTTTTTGCAAACAGTCCTGAACCTGAAGAAGGATTGTGTGGGGAGTCTTGCAATGACAGCTTCAAAAAGATCTTCTGGAAAGTCCTTCCAGATTTGTTGGTTCATCATATCACTTGAAATTGTTGCAATTGATTTTGAAGGGTTATTTTTTCTCAGTCTTTTGCAAGGTGAAGACTCCAGAAATTCAACCATTTTTTGGCCAGACTTATCCTCCATTAAAAGAGCACAGAAGTCATGTTCAAGTGAGTTATTCAACTCTAAAAAATATAATCTGTAGATGCCAAATTATTAAAAAAGGATATATCAGTCTTTGCTTGAAAAGTAAATAAGGATACTACAAAACAATTGCAAAAGGGACTGACAAACACAATTAATGATATGCAGCAACAGCTGGAAGAAACTCTCCAACTTATCATATAAAAAAAATACAATCATAAAAGAAAACAATTACAACATATTAAAGACAATTAGAACAGTTCAACTGGTCTTCATCCTTAAGCTGTGATTACATTGAAGAAAACAAACATGAAAATTGAGAGGAGGGAAGGGAAAGGGAAAGGGAAAGGGAAAGGGAAAGGGAAAGATAAAGTAAAAGAGGAATGAACACAATTTTCTCCTTATTTACTTAGGATTAAATGGTAAGGAGAAACAAAAGTTTATGATCTCCAGAATTCTTTGCTTGGAAAGAAAATTCAAGGGATAACTCATTTTACATTCAGTCCTTGAACTTTTATCCTAAATCCCTTTCATATACTTCAACCCTTTTTATGCTCCAAAAAATCTATTCAAATTCATCATAGAGAATAAGTTCAAAAATCATCACAAACCTACTAAATTTAAATCAAAGATAACCTTCCAAAATATAGTAATTAATAGTGAAGCAGTAGCTGAGAGTGAATTTTTCTATGACCACCTAATATTATTCTAAGGGCATGAGTTATAATAAATCATAAAAGTTAGGATGATCTAGTCATCTAATTGAAAAAAAAAAAAATATATATTCCCTTTGTTTCTTGGCAAGAGTGAACAATTTGAAGAATTAAACACCTGCTGTTATTGTCCTAGCCAACCAAAGTTTCAATACCATCATACAATTTCTAATATTTTTTTTTTCAACAAGCATGGAGAGATAATTTGATATACTTGCCAATTAACTTAACAAGATCAGTAGCTGATCATGATTTAATCCTTGATAGTTAAAAACAATCATAAATATCAGCAAAGTATTTTTCCTGTATCTATAATAATTGTTAAGAACCAACTTAATCATAAACCAAACAAAAAAATGTTATTTCTAACTAGTCTCCCTATATATGATCATTCATCCGTATTGATGCTTCTAATTTGGCTTAGTGTAAATCTCTAATTTGGCCTAGTGCAAATTTCAATCGCTATGTTTGAACTTTCACTAGGTATGATTTTAAACTTCTAATTTGGTTTCCCACAGCTGCATGAGTCATATATGTTTTTTAAACATTGATAGATGTGTACAAAGTCCAACCTATCGATGGCAACAGTGGGGTCCAATTAGGATCTGACCAGGAGGCCAGTATCCCTGTCAATGCTGCTTAACATTCATATGCTCTTCTTTCCATCATTCCATAGAAAGGGAAGCAATTCCTTTCCTAAAGCCGCAAACTGAGTGATAAGTCATTGTCCAGTATTAGTTATTATTATTGGAACTGAACTATTGCACATAGGATTACACAATAGACTATTAGAATCTCACTGAAAGTTGTAAGAATATTCCTTCTGCTATTTGTATTTTATTTCTTGGAGATTATTAATTTTATTTTCCCTTGTACTACAACCTATGAACTTTTCCCCTACAGTAGTTCTATATAATTAGGTACCAATGCACTTGTACAACCATCACAGTTACCAGGCATCCATGCCGAACCAACAACATAATGGATGACTATCAAATAGTCTCAAAACTTGACAACTCAAGGAAATGAATCAAAATCAATCACCGAGTGACTGTCAAATATTGTGTTTAATAAAAGGATAAAAGCTAGAAAAAGTAACTTTAATTCTCAACATGTGGTAGCGGCTCTAGGGTAGCAAATGGTCGTATGAACCAGATTGTGGTGTAAGATAATTTTACAAGAAGATCCTATTGTGAAAAAAAAAACAAGGTGCAAGAACTGCAAATATGGGAAAGGCATGACCGAGAGAAATCCAATGCCCCCAGAAGTTTATTCCTCTACTGGTTAGAAGCACCACTTTGCTACTACGAAAGTAAAAGTTTTAGCAAATTGATCAATGTGTTCTACAGAAATTGTACGTTCATGTCATCATATAAAGGAGGTGGCAGCTATCAGATTGACTTTCAAAAGCCTTTGATAATGTCAACTGGTCGAGTCTTGAACTGGTTTTCCTTGCAGATGGATGGGTGGATGATGGGGGTTGTTTCTTCTACTAGGGCAGCTCAGGTGGCAAATAATCATGTTGGCAATGTGGTCATGGCCTTAGCTTGGGGAATCCTCTATCCCCATACCTTTTCATTTTGTTATCTAACATTCTGCACCACATCTTGAGGAGAGAAGACTGGATTTTTCTGCTTGTGATTGTTGCTATCTTGGTTTCCAATTTCACCACTTTGGAGATGACATCATCTTCTCCTCCAAAGTTGACTTCAGTTATATATGTGAACTCCCATTATCCTTTTGGCCTTTTCTGTGTTTAGGGCGTTGAAAGAATTGTTGCTCTCTTAGTTTCCAAATTCTACAGTTTGCAGATGACACCACCTTCTTTACCAAAGTTGACCCGAGTCCTCTTGTAACTTCCCATTACCCTTTTGTCTTTTTCTTTGTTTAGCGAGATGACAGTAGACACGTTACAATATGTTTTATCTTATTAGGTTGTCATCAATTGCTAGGGAGGTATTTTCCTGGGTATCCTTGCACAAGGCTCACTTTCCTATTAGCTACCTTGATTTGATTTTCAATTGGGAACCTCTCAACCTAACAGATTGGAAATGATCTTTTTACTCGAGTTTCTAAATGCCTTACCCCTTGGCGCAGGGCTTTCCTCCCTATCATTAAGCTACTTACACTCGTAAACATGTCTGCTTTGCTTTTATCCTTCTCAAGTTTTTCCTGGTTCCTGCTTCAGTGATCATGAAGCCAGGCAGACCTTTTGGGGCTCCGATCATGCTCTCCGATGAAGATGCTGATTGGGCATTGCTCTTCATTATGCATTGCTCCAATGAAGCATTTTCTTCTGATATGGTTTGCCAACTGGTTTCCTATAAAAGTCTTGGAATCACCAACACTAAAGAGTTCTAAATATGGTTTTTCTTTGTCATTTGAGATGGCTCCTTTCCTCCAAACTCGAACCCCATTGGACATTTGGTTCTCCACTCTATCTTGCTGGTTCTCCTTGGTTTCATGCTGACCAAGTAGATACTGGTCTTCTGCACAGAAAAGTATTTGGATCACTAAAGACTTGCTACTTAGAGTTCATGTTACCAACAAATTCAGGTATTTTGAACACTAAAAACTTTTATTACTGAAGGTTTCATGTCACCAACAAATTCAATAAGCATCTACCATGCATTAGCAAAAGAACCACAAATTCAATAGGAATATAGAAACAATGCTCATTAACAATTCTCACAACACTCCAATGCAAAGTCATACTGCATGCCTCAACCTCCACTCTGCCCTTACACTCATCTACAACAATTTATTTATTTAATTTTCCGAATGTAGGCAAGCACTGATCAACAATCTTCAACCCAAAATCCTCTCTATGACCATAATCTTCCTTCAAGAGAGCATTGACAAGCGCAACTTCTTTAATGTTTGCAAGCTTTGAGACCTTCTAATGCAAATTAAAAAAGATAATTGAATAAGAATTTAAGTTTATGATTGATTTTGATAATTGTCATAATCTAGGTGTCCAAATTTGGTAACAATAATTTAATGGATGTTTTTTAGCATGGTAGGAGTTCTTTCGAGTAGGCAAAATTTTATTGGGATTATTGTGGTCGATGAGTGGTATCTCTTTCCTAATTTAGTTGATAATGAATTTATAATAGCGTCTGTTTACGTAATATGAAATCTTAGATTAACGTAACTTCTTTAATAATCTCTGTGTGGCATGGAGGTTCATTTTCTCTTTCTGCAAAAATTATTTTATCTAAGTTCATACGTGAATCGCCAGTTTAATTTTGATGTTCCATCAATTGGTATTACCGTATTAGGGTCGAACCTTTGTGGTTCAATTTCGGCACTACTTATATCATCCCATAACGTCACTGTTATGCATCTTCTCCATCCATCCGAATGTTGCCTCTTTTGCACCACTCGAAGATCCAACCCATACTTTAGGGTCTCCACAACTTCATTTTCAAATTCATTTATCCATCACCTCGTCTTCTATCTCTGCATCTCCATCGTCAATTCATTCACAACACTATCTTAAAATTCATTTTACTGATAAAATAGAACTCTTTGCAAGCCACCACCTTCCTCTATGACTCTTTAGGCTTGTACATCACTCCTTCACATATAGCATCCTTACCATAACTGTAAGTGATGAACCTTACGTGTAACAAGTGATTATCGCCAAAAGCATTAGAATCACGGTTAGATGACGATTGGACTAAGATTGGAGATTGACTAGAAAATGTTAAGCCACTTTTTGCACTAAGCACGAAGAACTTTCAATTAGGTCGCATTAAGAAAATTCGAATATCTTTGCTCATGAGTGAAAATAGGATTAGACTGATTCGTTAGAAATGATGATGCATCATTCACATACAAGATTGATCTAGATTGCAAGTTTTGCTTGAGGACAAGCAAAGGGTTAAGTGTGGGAGTATTTGATGTGTATTTCTGTCTGTTTTGAGTTGTAGGATAACTTCTTCATTGTCTTCCGGTTATAACTCCATCTATATAGAGTAGTACTCTAGATTTTAGGATGAGGGAGTAGCTTGATGAATTGTTGACATTTATTTTATGTCTATTTATCTT
>JBBPFQ010000075.1:6427964-6451894 GCA_037974815.1 Kaempferia elegans
CCACCATCATTGCCTCATCGCTTTGCCACGATTACTAGATCGACATCGAGTCCACTAGCCACTTTACGTTGATCTCACATCCTCCCGTCTACTTGCTTTCTATTATTCATCAACCTTGCTCCAACGACCTTAGCAACAAATGGTTGCTAATGTGAACATGGTTTTGCACCCTCCATCTAAAAGACGCGTTAGACCCTAATTTGGATCTAGTAAAAGAAGTTTACTATTTCTATAATGGGAAAACAAAGAGAAAGAGCAATAACAAAGAAAAAAGAGAAATGGTACCCAAAAAAATAGAAAAAAAAAGTTGCTAACAAAAAGAAGATAGAAGAATCAGATAAGTGAGTGGGTGGGTGGTGGCTAACAAAGTTGATTTTGTCAAATGTAAGTTCTAAATCTCATCGCACAAGAAACTAGAAGATTCAATATATAATTCACCAAAAGCACAACAAGACCAATTGTAAATGTCGCAAGAGCAAGAGCCCTTCATCAATTGATTGAGATTAGAACTTAAGACAATTCAACATTAGAAGTATTCATGTCATCTTGGTATAAACTTATTTCCTCTCTGAAAATTATTTTTATTTATTTAATTGGTAAGTTTAAATTTTTTGGAAATTAATTGATTTTTCTACATTCATCATTGATACCCCTCGAATAAGCCTCCCCGTGGCAAATGAGATATTCTAGTAGGTCCAATGGGCCACCCACGTCAACAAAATCAGGGGCATAGGACCCCTGCCAGATTATGCAAAGGCCACATTTACCCAATCGAGTACCTTTTGTAGGAGATCGCTCAACCTTCCCAAGCACCCTCTTCCCTGCCTCCTAGAAACTTTATGCCCCTTGAGCGCCTTGCACTTCTCGAGCACCCGACCGTATGGAGAGTTAGCTCCTCAGTGACCAAGGCTCCTACCATCTTTCGACGAGCGGTCTGCCTCTGCTAGGAGCTATGTGGCACCCTCCTTCTATATTATTGGTGCGGAGAAGTATGTGTGGATGTGGAATTATGGGATCGATTGAAGGGAAGGGGAGGGAGTAAATAGCGCACCTGCAATAAAAACTACTTTTTCTCTCTTGCTAATTACTTAGCAAGGCTACACACACATATTAGGATAAATATAAAGACATACACAAGTAAAAATTTAATATTTTACTTGGTTCACAACCCATTAGGGTTTGTTATTCCAAGATATAAGCAATACTATTTTCTCCTTTACCGTAACTTGTCAGAGGCGGATAAACCTCTTATACAAAGGGTAAATACAATATGCAAGAACAAAGACCTAAATAATAAAGAATATCAAGTAGAGCAATTTTCTCGAGTGTGGTTGATTACCTTCGAGCCCTAAGCCTTCTTTTATAGCCTATGGTCAAAACTAATCTTTTTGCTGACATGGTATGTTCAGTTAATCAGAAAAACCTATCTGGCTGACCGAAAAACTCTAAAGTGGCAGATCAGCCTTATCCATAAAGATAAAGTCGTTTATTGATTATACTGCCATGGCACATTTCGGTCGAGAATTCCATTTCAATCGCCTAATCCTGATCACTTAGAATCTCCAAGATGGATCACCTTACACGTGGCTTTCTAATCGCCTAATCCACTATTGTTTCTGGTTGCCAGAACCTAACAGTTGCTCAATCCACCACTACTCACCTGTTCAACATAGATGTTGATAAAAGAATGTGCATTGGACAACCAATCCCTATGTTTAATTGACCGGAAGGTCTAGTCGACTGAAAACCTTTTAATATCACCTGAACCTTCTAACTCAAGTCAACTACAACTGAGTCCGCCTAAGTTGAGTTTTTATCCTCATCCCAAGAAGGTCACTCAACTCAACTCACTCGTTTATCATGAGTAGACTTTCTCGCATTTTCTCATCCCTTGGATGCATCAAGCCCTTCCAGCTCATTCCTTGGGTGTCCTTCTGCTGCTCCACCAGAGTACTCTCACTCCAAACTCCTCGTACCTCGGATATGAGTCCATCAACTCCCTTCCAATGCCATCCTTCTCACTCGCTTGCATCTTCTGCTCCAAGTTTTGTTGTCTTCAATACTACTTGTCCTTTCAATCCCTCATGTGTCCCATACCACTCTTCACCATTCTCCATCTAACCTTGAGTCATCAAATTGTCCTATGTTTACTTAAGTCCCTACTGACTTAGACACGTATATTAGAAACACAAGACCTAACTTAAACTTATTTAATCAAATATCAAAATGGTAGTCCTCATCACTTTAGGGTACTAACATGCAAAAGACACATTTACCTGGCTAAGTACATTCCATAGGAGATCGCTCGACCTCTCGAGCACCATCATCCCAGCCTCTTAGAAATTCTATGTCCCTCTAGTGCCTTGCAGTTCTCGAGCACCTGACAGTATGGATGGTCAGTCCCACAATGACCAAGGTCCCTACCATCTCCCGATGAGCAACCTGCCTTTGCCTCCAATTAACCCTCTAGCATAGACAGGCAAGCCTCGAACCTCTCCTAATTGGAGAGAGCCTCCTTGTGGATGTCTCATAGATTTTGGAGGCAATCGACCAACTCATAGTGACCCGCCAAGTCCAGTCAAAGAAAGTGGTAAGAGCGGAAGAAGGATAATGGGGCAATGAAGATGCTTACCGAACTAAAACCCCTCATGATGTGTTCTAATTGGGAAACTCAATCATGTGCTTACAGAGCAACCTTCTCCTCAGGGGTCACAAGGATGAATTTAGGACCCCAATGACCCATTAGCAGGGAAGTGATTGAGGAGGCGGTGTTGATAGTAGCTATCTAGAGATGGGTGCCTCCCTCAAGGGAACAGAGGGAGGAATTAGAGCCCATACACTCAAGACAGACATGGCGCGCTTGGGACTCAACATCAAGGGGACAACAACAATGGGGGTATAGGGGGAGTGAGGAGGTGGAGGGACGCAAGGAGCTTTTGTAGTGCACAGCTTACAAAGTTAGAGCTCGATTGAAGTGGACGAAACAACAGTAAGGGGTTGCCGCCATAGAAGGGATTGATTCGGTTGGTGAAGAAGTAGACTACACGGGCTCCACGGGGAGGGGGAGGTCTCCCGATAGGGAAGGGGAGTCACTCAAGGAGAATTAATTAAGGAGCCTTCCCTCACCTCAGAACCTTGCTCCCTCTTTTGGAGTCGCTTCACCAGCAAGGTCTACATCATCAACTTACTTAACTATCATATGCTGGAAACTCAAACTTCATAGGTTACTTGTTCTTCTCCAAGAGCTCCAGATAAACTTCTAAAACAACCCGAGACTGATCCTATTGATCATTATGATGCTTGGGAGGAGACTAAGGTGAGCATGGAAGATGAAGAAGATAGAAGAGTCGAAGAGGATGAAGCCGTAGAAACACCACTTGAAGAAGTTGAAAATTTTTGTGTGCCATCCGATTTTGATATATTGGAGATGAATGATGATCCTCAAACTCCTGATGTTATAGGAAAGACTTTCTTAGCCACCGCCAAAGTTGATGTTATAGGAAAGTCATTCTTAGCCACCACCAAAGTCATAATAATTGATGGTATACTCCAACCAACCTTTTCTCAAACATATTTATGGTAGGACAGATTTTTTACAGCAATCACATGGACGACCTCATAACGACCCTTTGAAGATGAGCACATTCGATAAAGGAATGAGAGTTGGAGCTAACAAGTATCTTGTTCCTCCATGTGCAAGACTTAAGAGACATGGTGAGCCATTAAGATCAAACAAATTTGATGAAAGGCCAAGAACCCTTGGTAAGATAGTTTGAAAGTATCTTATTCCAGCACAAGTGAGATTTAAAAATACTCTGTTGATGAACCTAATAAGAGAAGAGGGAAGTGCGACCACCTCAAATCATGTGCTCCCGATTGACACTAATAGGGTAGAGCTTATGACCATAAACAAGCACTTCTTTGCAAGTAACCTAAGTTTCTTTCTTCATTTTCACTTAAAATTTTCTTTTGCTTAGTATTCTTAACTTCTTGTTTTATTTAATTTCAGGGCTAGAGGGATCCACAAGCTGACCATGGTAACCGCCATGCGTGTGGGGAGCTTTCTACTGAATAGCACAGGTAGGTCATGTCGAGAACAACGGTCATGCTACATTTGGCCGCAAAAACATTAAAAGCACAAGCACGGTCGTGCCCGCACAAATAGCATGAAACACGGCAAGGCTGTGTTGGAAGGCACGGCCATGTCTCACTTACCAAATTTCAAACGGTCAAAACTTTTGATACGAAATCAACCACTAGGCGTACAACCACTCAAATCTAAGCCCTTTCGAAGATTTACAGTTGGGTAGCATATTCAACTAATGACCCATTTCCGACCCGAAAAATGTAGTTTAAAAGACCTTTATTTAGGATAAAGATGCTCAAACAACATAGGAAGGGCTCAAGCCCACAAAACAAAGGTAAAGGTCAAAGCACACGACAAGGACGCCTTTGGATTTTTTTTTTTGGGATTGCTAATCACAGGACTCATTATGATATACATGTTATGAGGAAAATTGTCAATACTATTTAGACGATGATGTTTTGACTAATCTAGGTCATAGGGATGATATTAATTGAATGATAAGTCGAGTAGGATGGAACGAATTTATGAGTACGACGTATCCTACTTATCTTAGGATTACCCTTGAATTTTTGAATTATGTGGAAGTTAATATTTTACAAGGTAAATGATGTCAAGAAGGTCAAATTACTTTTCGATTGTTTAACAATGATCATCATATGACATTAAAGGAATTTGATTTGAAATTAAATTACCATGTAGTAGAGGAATATTGTCATTTGAGGATTGACCACCACCATAACCCGAGCCCTTGATTATGATTTGATTATGACTAGAGGAAGCTAGAGGCAATTCAAGGATTGATATGAAGGCTTGCATTGTAATGCATATGACTGTTTGGAAGGTGATTTTTACTACCGGTTTCTTAAGGACAAATTACCCCATCCCCTGAGCCCATTGATACAGAGGCACCACCTCACCCACTCCATTAGACCCAACCTTGTTAGGCATTTTCTTCTTTTGTTGATTCTTCTACAGGGCACTCGGTATACGATTTTCACATCTTCATGACAACCCTCTCTGCCATAAGAGGAGTGCGACCACCGGATGGAGGTGTTACTTCGGCAGATGCATGACTTAAACGTTTGGCACGCATTACTTGGTAACTTCCCCACTTCCATCCTTTTTCACCTCCTCCACAATAGATTTAGATTTCATTGGTACAATGAAATGTTCAAATCTGAAAGGTGTTTGTTTAGTTAGTTTTTAGTCTAGTTTTGTCATGTTTCTTTTGCATCATCATTTTTTTATCTTACATGTCTTCATGCATAGTTTGTTTGTTTCTTTCTTATAGCATGATAGACTTTATTTTCTTGTGATAATATGCTAATATGTCTAGCGATCTATTTTCTTCTATCCGTAGTAACATGACTTGAGCAATTGTCTAGTGAGTTTGCCTAGTTGTTTAGGATATTTTCACTTCATGTTTGATTTTGATAGTTAATATAAATAAATAGTCATGATTCATAAAATCGGACTAGTACTCTTGTTTCCTAGGTGACCCTCACTACATTTTGGTTACCGGTAATACTCATTGGCAAAAATTAAAATCCCAGGAAAAAAAAGGTGAAAAGATTGTGGTGAAAAAGAAAGTTTCTTAAGCATTGCACCAGGTAAATACCTATTGTGTTTCTCTTAATACAGAATACTCCTTTGAAACATTGTGTAGATGTTGCAAAGCACTTTGGGAGGGACAGACCTTACGTGTAACAAGTAAGTGATTATCGCCGAAAGCATTAGAATCACGGTTAGATGACGATTGGACTAAGATTGGAGATTGAAACTAGAAAATGTTAAGCCACTTTTTGCACTAAGCACGAAGAACTTTCGATTAGGTCGCATTAAGACAATTCGAATATCTTTGCACATGAGTGAAAATAGGATTAGACTGATTCGTTAGAAACGATGATGCATCATTCACATACATTGATCTAGATTGCAGGTTTTGCTTGAGGACAAGCAAAAGGTTAAGTGTGGGAGTGTTTGATGTGTATTAAAGTCTGTTTTGAGTTGTAGGATAACTTTTTATTGTCTTTCGGTTATAACTCCATCTATATAGAGTAGTACTCTAGATTTTAGAACGAGAGAGTAGCTCGATGAATTGTTGACATTTATTTTATGCCTATTTATCTTTCTCTATTGCATGATATGTTTATTCGATGATCCAACTTTATTGCACATACACAATTATGACACTAACCGTGTATCTTCGTATCTCATGGGACACATGGAAGAACCGAAAGGTGAACGACCCATAAAGACCGAGACGTGAGGGGTTTGTCATGAGAGTAGTTCAAAACCTCACGAAGGAACCATTGGTATCACGAAGCTTAATCAGTTTGTCCCGATTCAGCGTCACAAAGTAGGGGATAGCACCTAGAAGACCGTGGAGAATCATGACAGAAGTCTCCCTAAGAAAGTGGTCGATTTAGTAAGGCTACCTTTAAAGTAGGCGTCGCGTCTGGGTTGGCATGCTAGTATATTTCCAAAAGTCTATATCTATATCTCGTGATAGACCACCTACATGTGAACAAACATTGAAGTAGAAAAGTAAATAGTACTTAGGGTATCAACAGTCATCGTGGAGAAACCGAAATCCTAGAATCGTTCCCTCAAATTTCAGAGCACTAGTTTATATTCAGTTGAGTCCTTAATTTTGCCTATTGGGAAACAAGAGAGAACTCGTCTACCTAAGAGATACAAAGGGGAAGGGAGAAGGAGGGTGGATCAAAACATAGGCATTCTTACAGCCCTTGTGGGAACTCAGGTTGCCCCCTAGGAATTAACAGTCAGGGGGAGAATTCAAGGAATTTTTTAGAAGCAAAAGAACTCTAGTATCAGTATTGTTACAGCTGTAAACCAGTTCATCTGACAAGTAAAATCTCAGGGAACGTCATACTGATAAGAATTGATTGAGATAGTCCCTTGGTTGTAGCAGGATTACCCGGAAGTACAAAACAAATATATGTCAAGAAAGAAGAGGCATCTTAAAGTGATAGACAGATGAAAGATCCCAATTCAAGTCTCATTGACACCACTTCACTGGAAGATACCGCTCTTCATTGAGACAAAAGGGCTACCCACTTAAGCCAATTTGGGGGAAAATAAATAAATAACACAAAAAATCTCGAAAAATAAAACAAAATCGAGCTACGGCCTACGCAGAAAATTTTGAATTTTTCCTGTCCACGCCACGAGAATGTTCAAACATCTATCACGGTATTTCTGTCCAAAATCAAGAAATTTCTTCCACATACCTACTTAATCCTTTCCAAGAGAGCGTGCAATACAACTACACCGCTGCTTCCAACTTACAGACCATTGGGATGATACGAATCTAAGTTAAACCAAACAAGAAGGGAAAAGACAGGAAGAAATATAAAATTTAAAAAAAAAAAAAAAAAAAAAAGGAGAGTCTAGGCATTTGCCTGGGATTGATTTGGTGAGGTCGGTCAAGAGTAGGCGATGCATAAAGTTGGCAGAGCTCCTGGATCTGGCCGACGACCTGCCTCAGCACCGCCGCCTCATCCATCTGCCGCTTCCTCCGCCACCGTCGCCGTAGCCGTCGCCGTGGTCTCTTCTCGCGGCCCTTCCGTTGTCCCCCGTTCTCTGTTCTTCTTTCTCATATTGCCTCAAAGTTCTATGCTTCTCTTTTTACCTACGTCACACGGGCCACCAACTAGCCCCTCAATGCTCCAATATTTACAACATTTGCCACTGCGATATCCATCCCCTTCGCGGAAATGGGCCCATGGTGGGACCATGCCGTAGCTCTCCAGCGTTACGCAGAAAACCTTCGCACCGCAAACAAAGCATATGCGTATACTAATACCACACGAACAAAATTTCCATTTTGCTCCCGTATTTTATTCATCCTTTGTTTTTCTCCTCGTATTTAACAATATTATATTTTACCCTCATAAATTATAAAATAAGACTAGAGCATTCTCCTCACTTTATCGCTTGCACCTTTGTTTTTTTCTATGGCACATTTTGTACATATTGCAAAGAAATCATGAAAAAATAAGAAATCAAAATAATATGAAAAAGAGATGATAAAGATTATGTAAAATAAGAAATAAAATCATAATCCTTTAAATTAAGTATGGTATAATTATTTGGCTTCATTATAAAGATTTTTTCATAAGGTAGAGATCATGGGATTTCTTTATAATTCTTTCCTACTTCCATTGTCACAAATTCAGGTATTAATCATTTTTCTATAGATTACCAAACATAAGTTGAATGGGTCAGATTTCAAAGAATGGTATCAATCTGTGCTTTTGGTGATTCAAGGAAAAGGAAAAATAGGTTATCTAATTTGTGAAACACCAATCCCAACAATAAATGATGTAACATACAACGCATGGAAGCCAAAATTCTATTGTTATGGCTTTGTTGATTAATTCATTGGAACCTCAAATTGGAAGGAGTTACATAATCTAGAAGAATGTTTAAGAAATCTAGAAGGCAGTTCAAGGCTTTTTTTTCTAATATCCAGTCAATCTTGATTTATTAGGATTTTTTTCCATAGTATCTAATCAACTTTGACTTATTATGATATCACTATTGCCTAGCATCCGATCAATTGTGACATATCAAGACTTCATTTGCCTAGCATGTGGTCAATTTTAACTTGTCATGTTCATTATGTAGGTTCCAAAATTTCTCGTGTTCAATTTTAGCTTGTCAATTTTAACTTGTCAAGACTTCATTTGTCGTGTTTGATAGTGATGTAGGTTGGTGACATGTGCATACGCCAACACATAAACAGTGCCATAACTATCCTCTTGGATCTGGCAAATATGACTAGTTGGAATTAGCGGTATCATTTGTTCTGGTATATTTTTAATTATATCCTTTTTACTATTTTTATAAATAAATCAATTAATTAAAAAATAGAAAATAGAAGATGTGCATAATATAAGACATTCTTTAAAATGCTATCTATTATTTTTTATATATATTTTTTTTCTAAAGAGATTAAAGAATAATTTTCCATCAAATAAAAAAATTCCTTAGATTCATTATATTTTCCACAAACAAGATAAAAATTCTTACATCCGTCACATGTCAATAAATTTATTTTCTTATTTAAAATGGGTAAAAAAATAACTAAAATTGAAGTTTCATTGCTGAGGAATTTTTATATATTTATATTTAGCTAGCTCCCACCAGACAATCGAGATAAGCAATCAGTAAGACTAACTTGCTAAAGCAATAATTAATTGCTAGATGAATCCCTTTCTTCAAGAAAAAGGTGAACAGGAAAGTTTAGCTCCATCACAAAAGTGGTATCCACGACATTATTTGATTTGATTTAGTTTGGTTTAGTTTGCAAGGGATAGAGTTGGAGTTAAGGCAAAAATCGATATGTGCATGTGTGGATGTAATAATTAGCATCCATTCATCAGTGTGTACATCCATCGAGTTTAAATAATTAATGATGTGTGTGAATTAATAGGAGCAAAAAGTGATAATGTTCTCATACAGTGATATAGCATCAATTCAATATGATCCATTCAAGTGTAAATGGTTATAACTTTTACTTGGGATTTAAAATGAGATTCTATTAGTGGTCATGTGTTGAGAGTTTAAAAATTTATATTTAATATTGGTGTACCCGTAACTATCAATTTTGCACCCTAAAATTTCACTATTTTGGCCCTCATCTGAGCCATAGAATATTATATTATTATTTTTTAATAATTTTTATTTTTATGATATTTTATATTTTTGATATTTTATGGGGTTATAATTAGTCTATAATATTGATGTTCTATTTTATTAATTTTAATTTCTGTTAATAGTTTCCTTTTTTGAAAAGTTTTCTTTTCTTTTTTATAAGATTGTAATTGAAGTTCATCTATTATAAGTTTTTACACCTTGTTTGGAAAGGGGTGGAATTGAATTCCTTCAAGAATTGGAATTCAATTCCATCCTTTGGAATAAAGTTTTAAGAAAGAATTGATAAGGAATTGGAATTCAATTCCATTCCATCCCTTTAAAACAAATCAGACCTAAAGAGGTCTGATTTGTGATGAGAATTCATCTAGAAGTTAAAATGACTAAAATAACCCTTCTCCATGTGTTAGTAAAATATTAAAGTTTATTGATAGAGGATAATATTGTAAAAATATAAGAATTGAATTCAATTCTCATAGATTTCACTAATTCATTCCAAACAAAGAAATTGAATTCAATTACCGATGGAATTCAATTCCGAATGGAATTCAATTCAATTCCATTGTTCCAAACAAGCTGTTAACTTTCTTAGTTATATGGGGTTTAGAATATATAAACAATGCTAACTGTATAAAAATTCATCTCTCAATTATTAATAATATATATATTTTTTTTTGATAAATCCAATGAATTTATCTTATTTTAGTATTCTCTTCTTGAATTTCTAACTACTACAATCCCCCCTTCATCAACCCAAATCCAATAGGGAAATCACTATACTACTCGATGCCACAGTTCGGTATCATCGACTCGACTAGATATAGGAAGGTAAATAAAAAACGATCGACCACCGATTCAATCCTAATTATTCTTGTAAATTACCAATAGAGCAAAGAATGGTTGGTGAAGGAGAGGAGAAGGTACCAACAACCCTAGTTCCCTTGTTTAACCTTTTTATTCACACACATGCCCTTTTAAACAACAATTTTCTTTAATTTAGATCTAGAGACAAAAGTACTGTTTGATTGATCATTATATTCCTCCCGCGACATGATTAATCTCAATTGTTCTCTTTTATTTCTGCTGTTCGTAATAATTGCCAGATTATTAACTTCACACACAAGACTCGAGATTTTTCAAACCTCCAATGATTTTAATTGTTAGAGTATACAGATTTTATAAATTTGATTAAAATTATCTAAAATATAGATTTTGATTTCTTAATTAATTAATTATATTTAATGCAATTGGTCTGAGTGGCGGAAAACTTTTAATCGATTATTAAATAAAATTTGATTCAACAGCACATCGATTGTGTTGGAACCGTCAACCACAAGGAAGCATGGTCAAGATCAAAAATCAATGCAATCATGGCAAACTTTGATAAGTCTTAGTAATCAATGTTTTCCTTCATCTTGCTTTATTACTTCGTCCTTTATGTTGAACATGTTGGCACATCAATTTTGGATGTCTGACTTTCCTCCGAGTTCAGATCCCCTGTTTTATAATCATCATATCTTCGTATCCTAGTTCCGATCGGATAGTCCAGATTACATCTCAAGAATACTGTGCACATCACGAGGATATTACACACATCTCGAAGATGTCTAGACCGTCCGATCGGCGCTGAGACATGGGGACACGGTGATGTTGGGACAGAGGATCCGATCACCTTTCCTCCTCATTGTGTTAGGCTAAAAATAATTTATCCGTATCTAGTTGGAAGACCGATGGATGGATGGATACTGAAGCATTTGAGATCATTATCATCTTTTGCTCCAACTTTGGCACATCAATCCATTACTTCCTCCTGTATTACTTTCCTAGGGTAATAGTATAGTAGCTCGGTGTTTCAGCTTTGATAAATTAACTGATAAATTTTTCTTAATAAACAGTTGATTTAAAAATATTAGACTGATGGGTCGTCTATTGTAAATGCTTATCAATTTATTCTGATGATCGATGAAAATTTTCTATGAGACCAGATGGGCCACCTCAAAATTAATAAACCTAATGTCAATTAAAAAAATATATTGGTAGATCAATCCATTTTCTAATGGGGATAATCTCATTTTCAAATGAAGTAGTTAAAGGATAAAAAAATCCAAAATACTCTCATCTTGATCCTCTCAAAGTGCCCTAAACTATTATGTCATTATCCTCTGTCTTATTTACTTCTTTTCATTCGACATCATTGATGACTACTACATTATTGAGAAAGAGAACACTATAGGGAAGCATCCTTAAGTGTTGCTAGCTACCAACATTATATATATATGCCGAGTATTTTTAGTATAAAATTAGGGTTTTGTGCCTTGAAAAATACTTAAAATTATGTCAAATTTATTTCAATATTTTATTTTATTTCTCTATTCTGACAAAATGTTCATATTTCCATTTATGCACGGTAAAAAAACAACGCGACGCCTCTTAAAATTCACAAACTCAACAGAATTGTTAGCAACAAATTAAATACCTATATCTTGCACAATAAAAATAATAAAAAAGAAATAGCACACATTAACCAGAGATATAATATAATTTAAAATGTATTCTACTTGAAATCCCTCGTGCAATGGTTTGTGTGTGCATTGAGCTAAACAAAAACAACAAAAAAAAGAATAACAAAATCCAAAACCTTGGCCATTCCAAACATCACAACCTGACCTCCAGACATCAACATTCAAACATCAAAATTTACTCATCACAAAATCTAATCAGATGTCAAACACTTGTATTTTTTAAGTTATCATGGATGTCCACAATCTGCTAACCCTAGGCTAATTTAGGGAAAATAGTGGGGCATGAAAGATATAAATAGAATACGAGTCCAGATGTATATTCAGTTGAAAACCATCTTTTCCAGAAACCACAAACACAGATATATATATACATGTGCTAACCAACCAATTCTAATCTTCCACCCATGTTCTGGGAAAAGAAAAACTAAAATTGAGACTACAAAAAAGCATAACAGAAAATGCAGCACGCAAAGAATAAGATACCTTACAAACCAAGATACTGAAACACTGGCTCTTTCTACTGCACATATCATCCCTCATGAAGAACTCACAAATCTCCTGCCTTACTGCTGCTGCCACCAACACTGTCTGTCCTACTTGTTTCCCACACGGCAGACGCTGCAGCTCGAATATCAGGTGTTGTCTCCAAGCTTCCACCCCTTCCCCAACTTAATCTCCTATGGTGCAGCTTAGGTTGCATCTCCATGCCTCCTGCTGCAAGAACTTCCCTGCTTAAATCTGGGGAAGCTTCTCCAAGTTCACCATCCTTGTCATGGATCATGTTTCTATTGCTTAGACCTTCTTCCCCTTCACCAATTTGTGTGACTGCCCTTAGTTCATCCCAGGTTACAGGCTTTCGGCCCGTCTCAATGTCATTAACAGGTTTTCCCATGTTTGGGCTCATGAAACCACCAACCGAAGCGTGTTGCTCTTGTGGTACCCGTGCACGGAATTTGTTCTTTGAGGGAGGTATGCTCGTACAAAAGATTTCCTTGAAATTCTCAATGATTCCCCTATTGTATGGATTATCTCTTTGATCATAACGGTATCTGAAGTTCTCATAAGTGGTCTAAAATGATAAAGAACTAATTAGGACAGCAATGGAAAGATGCGTAACATTTTTATTCATAAAACCACTAAAGACATTACCTGATTGGTGCTCATTAGATATCCATGAAAGACGGAGAGGCCTCCAACAAACCAAACTGATATAAAAGTGTAAATTATGAGGGCAATGGAAGCTGGGGTCTTGGTCATTGCTCTCCAAATAGTTATATGCTCAGTTTCTCTGATTTTTACTATGCACGCCCAGGAGAATCCAAAGACATAAAAACACAGCAAAGTCGTCGAGAAGACGAACATGAAGAAGAATCTATAGTTCCTCTGCATGAAACAGCCAAGAAGCCATCTTCAATATTACTGTTCTAGTAAAAAAAAAAACTTAGAATGCATATATTACAAAAGTTTGTGGATCATTGGCAAGTTGTTGATTGACATCAAATAAGTTTCAGACAGATTATCATAATTTTGCAACTTACACGTCCAATGCATTGTCCAACCCATGGGCAATGATGATCAAAGTGTTCCACACAATTATTACAGATGGAGCAGTGAGAGCAGCGAGGAGGTCGATAGAGCATGCAAGTATCACAGTATTTCACCTTCACAGTCATACCATTTACAGTCACATCCTTCACTCGTGGTAACCGTGACTGTGGAGTTTGGACACCAACTTCATTAGAGCCCTCAAAATTTTCAGGTTCTGGAGGATGTGTGTTACGTGGTACTATACCAGGATCTCTACCAGAGGTAAGAAGGAGAAGAGTTAAATCCTGAAATGTAAAGACGCAGTCATACATTTAACCAAAAAGGATCAAATAGACATTTCATAAATTTCCAGTATGAGTATCAGATACAAAGACTAGGTTTGAGTTAAATAATAAAACATAAGAAGATAATAATTCTTCGACTACACATTCTGGATAATGAAAAGCAAGTATAGTGCACAAGGATGGAGAGTTCAGGTAATTACTCATGAGAAGAAAAGAAAGACCATAACCAAAAAGTACTATGACATAACTTTGCATGTAGCATGAAATATCACTGAGGAGGTCACTGAGGAGGGCACACTGCCAGAAGGAAGAGGCTTCCAGATATAGGGGATTTGGAAAACCAAACTAAAATGTTTAGAAAATTAAAAGGATGGTACTTCAAGATATACCGATAAAAGTGCTTCCAGATACAGCTTCTTGCTATGTGATTCTTTAAAATTTCATCCAAGGATAAGAGATTTTTTTTTTTTTTTTTTTTTTTTTTTTTTTCCTCTTTCCACACCAAACTTAACCAATTTATCATAAAAAGATCAACTTCAGGCCATACAGTCAGAACTAGTTGATCTCATGAAGTGTAGATATAAACCTAAGAGACATGACCTGATGATTTCAGGTTGGATACATGAATTTTCACTGGCTACTGAACCACATGGGGATATGTAAGGGCACCTTATTAGCAATAATAAGATATTTAGATGTAAGTATTGGTTAATTTCTTTATCACTCTTCCCCTCTCCTTCCTTTTATAGGCAGTCATCTCTACCTTAATATAGAGCATCATCAATTCCATTTTACAATTAAACCCATACAGTTTATATACATACAATTAAGGTCTATTCTACTTAAAATTAGATCTTCAAGAATCTCTCAACTCAGTCCTGATATTATAAAGTCCAACTTATTACAATTATACTCTAGGATCTCTCAAATACTAAGCAACTATGCTAACTAATCATTGGAGATAATAAAGTGGTGATCAAGATTGTTGGGTCAAGGTATGTGTCATGAATTGTTTTTCTAATTTTGCGAATTGTCAATTGTAAGGATCATGTTAAAAAATATTAACAGTTAGAAAAAAGATCTACCTTACTACTAAAATTTATACAAATATCTTATTTAATAGGATAGTATGATAAATAAAGTATGTTACCAGAAATATCAAAATACATTAAGGAACTAAAAACAATACTTGTTATATTAAATCTTCAAAGACATCAATCTTCTGAATGATTGAAACATATATATATAATTTATGTCAATATTGTGTCACAATCACTCCATATCCTCTTTAATTGAGGTTTCATCATCATCTAACAACCATTTTTTTCTCTTTTACTTCCTCTTGGCTTCTTAATAACTTTATCAATTCCTTTTGTTTTGTTATTTACGTTCAAATTTTTTAGAATAATGAAAGACGAAATGATAAATATAACGAATCAAACTTTTTATAACTAAGTTATAACTTATAAATTCTTAAATTTAAGATTATTCATATATGTTTCTTTCCTTTCTTTGTATTTGTTTACACATCTATACCAAAACACTCTTAGACAACCATTCATGATACATCTCTTTAAGACAAGATTCTTAACAGTTTACTATCTCAACAATTCCCTAAATGTTCTAATTCCATAGTCCAACAACTTCACATGAATCTCCTTTCTCTTTACATATATCTCAACTCTAGTTGAAGATTATATTTCACGAACACAAACACATTCATTCATTGTTTCTCCAAATGATTTCTTCTTTTAGAATGGACATGCTCATTGTTGATCCAAATGATTTCTGCTTTTAGAAAGTACATGCTCAAAAAGTTCATTATTTCCTTCCACACCCCACCCTGTAGCACTATATGTTAAAGTTAAAACATAAACGACACATCATTAAAGCTCATGATATTCCTCACCGTAGCTTTCCCATCATAGCTTCCCCACTACAAACCTATAGAAAATAAATTTATTCTATAGTATAAATTAGTCTACATATATGGTTGACGAAAATTGAAAAACAATTTTATGGAATTTTTGTATTGTATATCTTTTAAAAAGATGTATATATGCACATAAAAATCCTAACAATAGACTATGCTATCATAATACTAGTTAACCTTTTTGGTAAAACCACTTTTTTTTTTATAATCTAGGTATCTAACTTTTCGAACCGACTAATCCAGGAGGTGACCACCCCGCCCCATAGAAATTTTCCACTAGCTACCAGGGTAAAACCACTTTTTAATATGTTTGCAAGTTGTTCATGTGTAGATACATAAGGCGTACAAATCAATTCAGTCTCTAATTTCTCTTTAATAAAGTGTCTCTCGCGATTCCAATGTGCTTTCACCCATCATGCAGTATCAAATTGTGAGCTATGCTAATCACAAACTTATTATCGCAATAAACCGCATTGGGTTATCCCACTTAATCTTTGTAGAAATAGAATATTTACTTCTTTATATATATATATATATATATATAATATTTACTTCTTTATATATATATATATATAATATTTACTTCTTTATATATATATATATATATATATATATATAGATAGATAGATAGATATTATTAATTGTTCCTTTCTTTTTCTTTTTTGTAGGAGATTTGATAAGTTCTCTTTTCTTATTTTCTAGATGTGGTATCATCTATTTTTAAGTTAATACCATTTTTATTTCCAATATGGTATTAGAGCCAACCCTAGTTGTTTCTCATGTCATACATTTTGAGTATGTGTCTACAGCAACTTTACCTTATAGACCTTAATAGATTATTATAATGAGAGACTTATGCCACTAAGCCTTTCAGCATCATGATTAGCATACAACTAAAGTTCATATTGTTAACACAATTACGAGGACCATATTGTTAGGGCACGGCCGCAACTCTTTCAAGATGTTATAATGTCAATAGTCGTAGCAATGCTGGAGAAGTATCATAGACAATATAGAAAGTATGGGTCTTGTACTCTCATTTACCTTATGATAGAATAGTGTGTAGCATATATGGACGAAAGCTACCAATGCTTGAGATGGCATGCACCTCTTTGTGTATCAGTAGTGTAGAGAGAAAGCCACAGGTCCTATTGTCTTATAGAATAGTCCATGTGCCATTTATGCAAAGAAGCGTGATGTGGTGAGACGTAAGTGATAATGATGATAAGCTATAGCCATTGATATAAAATGCAGTGTCATATTAATACAATGAGTTGGGGGCCAATAATATACTAAGATAAGGTTGCATAATTTACATTGTATAAGTATCATGGTTATATAGTATCACATTATGTGAGTTTGCATTGATTGTAATCTGATCAATATCGTCAGCTGATTGCATCTGAGTTTGAGTTGTCACTGCAGTCTAGTGTCTCAATTGTGATAGCACTTTAAACGTTTACCCTATATTTTTCATACATTTAATACCAAGATTTAAAATTTCAATCCGTGCAGAGGTTTCAGTCCTACACCGGAACGATACGGTTTCGGTACTGTATTATGCCGTTCCAATATGGTTTCGATATTTTTTAAATATAAAATATATAAACTAAAAATAAAAAATTAATCTAAATATTAAAAAAATAATATATATATATATAATTAATTGGATAATTTTATTAGGGTTTAATTAAGGTTATTTAAATTATCCCAACTATAGTTAGGAGTTGAATGAAATTATTAATGTAAGTTTTTTTAATTAAAAGCTAAGTTGACTCCATGTTCCGCGCCACCAGCGAATGCGAGCCTTGCGTATGGCATCTGCAATGGCCGCGAGGCCCGCATGAACCTCCGCGAATGTTGCGAGGCCCACGTGTGGCCTCCACAGCGATCGTTAGGCACGCATGTGGCATTTGCAACCGCCACGAGGCCTTTGCGACAGTCGTGGGCCATCGCGTGACCTTCACAGCGGCCACGTGGCCTCCGCGGTGGTAAGGAGGCATCGCGTGGCCTCCACGGCGGCCGCGAAGCAATTATGAGGCCTCCGCGATAGCTACGAAGCCATGGCGAGCCATGTGCAAGGCCTCCGTGAGTAATACTTTGGGTGTGCCAATTTCGGTCGGCGAGAGGAACCGAATATTTCACCCGTACCAGACAACACCTGACACGATATTTTAACCTTGTTTAATATTGTTATATTCTTGCCACCACTTTGTAGATGACTATTGCTTTTTCTTTGCCTCAAATTTCAATCAAAGAGATTGATTTAGCTGAAATAGTTGTTCAGTTGTTGTATTTACAGATAACATTTACTGTAATAATGACTACTTTAACACTAGCATGATTGTAATCTCACACATTGAAGCAATATTTATAACTAGATAGATTAACCTCAAGAAAAATGGCAAGCAATACTTTAGATGTTTTCTGAAAAATGGCAACCTGAATAAATAATCCAGATAAATCTTGGAAATTAAATGCAAAGATAAAGATACTTACATATAAAGTGAAGACAATAGCTATTACCATTACAGGTATACCCAGGGAATCAGTAAAAACATCTGTTAGTTTCCTAGCAACAAATGCACAGAAGATGGAAACAGGAGCAACAATCAGGAACATTGTGAGAAACACTGATCTTGCATCAGGTCCAAATATAAACCTCCCTTGAAGAAAAAAAATCTGCAGAAAAATGAAAACCTGTTAAAAGGGAATCCATGGGTTCAATGATGTGAATAGAAACAAAGACGGACAAAGCTAGCACTCAATTTGTCAATCGACATACTTACAGTTAGCAGAGTACAATAAGGTTGCATGAGCAATGAACAAATTATCAAAAAAAATTGGCCAATAGTTAATAAGCTTTGCCGAAATTTTACAGTTCCTGCAAAGTATAGTTAAACAAGATAGCATAATACCTAAAGATCATTAAAACATCATTACATGCCAAATTTTTTTACGGTGTTAACAGGTAAAAAACATTCTCAAGGATTCAACAAGGCTACCCAACTACTTAAACATTTTTAGCTTAACAAAAAAAATCTACCAAAGTTGACATTTTCATAAACTTAAGACGTGTTTCAGAAATGATTTCAAAAGAATACCATCAACCAAAGTTTAAAATTTCGAGGCATACCAAAGTTTTGATTTTTGATTAGAACAATACGATTTTGGTATCATATCGTGTCATTAATATTTGATTGCTATAGATCCTTATTATTGAACTATTTTTGAAATGCTAAATGTTAAATTCAAGTTTTGATATTATGTTGAAAATGTTTGACACTCATTGAGTAAAAATCAATTTAGGGTTTATTGAAGTTTTAAATTGAATTTAATTTGGATTTATTTTGATCATTTTAAAATTAAACCAAATATATATATACACACACATAATAATTTAATTTAAGTAGAATATTTTATAAAATTAGAAATTATTATTTTTTATTTAATTTTCCTAACAATATGTTTTCTTAATCTTAAAGAGATTCATTTTTCTATATTTACTTCGTGACCGGATGGAGGTAAAAAATTAATCATCCTTCAAAATGATTTTTTTTTTCTCAGTCTAACTCTTGGATGGATAGCTAACCTCGCCTAATGGGATAAGACTTGTATTGTTGTCATATCTCTTGGATGGATAAAAAGGTAACAAAATAACTATTGTTAAGAGGTAACAAGGTTTTTTCATTTCTATTTACACTAGTGGAGGAAGAAGAAAAAAAATAACGGAGGACAAAGTAGGGATGGATGGAGGAAAAAACTAAAGGAAAAAAATTAACCCTCGTTTTTTTCCCTCTCTTGGAGGGACAAAGGAAGGAAAAAATTGAACAGATAAAGAGAAAAAAAAATAAGAGAGAAAGGAACAAGCAAAGAATTAAAGTTAACGGGAGGAATTTAAATCAAAATTTAAAATTTAAAAAAATTAAAAAAGGATGTCGCGACCACGCAACTTCCTCAATGACGTCGCAATGTCTTGGCTGCCTTCACATCCTCATGGAGGACACCGCGACTATGTCGGTGTCGATCCATGGGTGGAATGAAAAATTTTGCCCGTGACGACTTGCATGATATTTTATATCATGCCATCAACAACATCCAAGTCTTTATCCCACTCATTAGGATCAGTTATATATATCCTCCTACACTTAGGTTTTATCCTCTACTATATCCATGACTTAAAATCTCGAGTCGTACTCAATACCATATCGTGTCGTGTTGACATAGTTTTGATATTTTTTAAAATATAAAATATATTAAAAAAAATAAAATTTTTAATCTAAATATATATATTTTTAATTATATATATATATATAGGGGTAATTTATTAGGCTTTAATTAAATCTATTTAAACTATCCCAACATAGCTAGGAGTTAATTAAAATTATTAACCTAAGTTATTTAATTAAACCTAAGCTAAAAAACTACCCCTTACCCCTCTGCTCTCCCCCACTCAGCACCTCTCGCCACTGTGGGCTCGGCGATGGGTCCAGACTCGTCGCCGGCCCGAGCAACACATCCGTACTCATCGTCGAGCCCGCGCTACCCATTCGAACAGGTCGTGGTGCACTGGCACGGAGGCGTGCCTGTGCCGGTCCACGGGCAGAACGAGATGATTTGCTTGTATCGAACGAGACAACTCGAGATTTTATTCCATGACTATATCCTCGTTTATATTTAAATGAGTTTTTTCCTGTTTTATCATTGCTAATCAAATCTTTTTTAATCTCCCTCTTCCTCAATTAATGTGTATATTTATCTTGTTTTTATATCGTCTAATGGGGACATTTATTGATCACCTAAGTATATGTTCATACCAGCTTAAATTTGTCTCTTGAAATTCTCATTATACATCCTCACATGTATTACTCCTTTCTCCTAATTTGACATGGTGTATTCTTTATACTTCCTCATTCTTCAAGTCATTTTCCCTTACCCTATCCTAAAGTTTAATTTTCATCCTTTAACTTCCAGCACTTATCCTTGGAGCAATGCACATTTTCCTTTCACTAATACTATTTAGGCGAGTATCTAGCACCACTAATCTATATTGGATGATTGAGTTTGCCACAGGGATGACTTTGTAGTTTTTACAAATTTTTCTCTCTTTTTGGCCATAAAAAAGTCACTTATTAAAAGTGCGAAAAGTGAAAAATGTTTTTCTTGAATGTGAAAAGTGTTCTTCTATTTTTTTAAAAAAAATATAAGCTATTATAAATTCATATATTACAAGGAAATTAATTTCCTTCTTCGTTTCTTTTTTCAAAACCATAACTTGCATGCATCCTATCAAATTTCTCATTTTGCTTCTATATACTCATTTAGATATCTTCCTATTAAAACTATTCGTTTGTCAGACTTTTTTTTGTACTGCCTCATCTAGATCTTCCCAAAACTTATATTTGTTGTATGCATTTAATCTTAATTGAGGAACATATATGTTGATTACATTAATAGTTTCTTTTACTACCACTATCTTGAGAACTTTAATCTTATTTCCCTTCCTACTTGGTCCTACTATTTTGTCCTTTAACAAACTATCTACAACAATTCTTACTTTATTTCTTGTTTTGCATATTTAACATTATACCTAAGTTCCTGTAAAGATGTAGCGATCCTTATCAAAATATTCCAGTTGGAGTCTACAACATATTCCTTCCAAGGAATAACCTATCATACATATAATAGTTTGATGGATCCATACATAATATTTGTCTATATTTTACATTAGCTCCGTTATCTAGCATGGCAGGTTTAATCGCCATGGGCGAACTTTAAAAGAGTATCATCACACAAACAAAACAAAAAATTCATAATATCTCTCAATCATAAAAGTAATCGAAATATATTCACTCCATTAAAGCATCAATTCCAATTTCAGTTTTAGAAGCCATGTGCTAGTAAAAAGAAAACTGACCAATAGTATCACAGTAGTTACATATGCAAATTGCTAATTCACCACAAATATGGTGTGGTTTCTGCACAAGAACCAGAACATCTGAGTTCGCAAAAACAAGCCTAAGTGAGTCACTTGGTAGGCTTTACTTGTCACAGTAATTATTCTACTTTATGATATTGAAGAAAAATGGAAGGAAAAAAAATTCTTATCAAATATACATCACATTATGGTTGTTTAGTCAACTATTTTAGATTATCATTCTCCTGCCTCTTTGAATACAGAGTCTTGACATGGTAGTTTATGGCTCACTAAAAAGGCAGCATGGCTAAAGATCATGATATACGAGAAGAAAAATTCTAGTCTAATTTAAGAAAGAATCTACACACTTAGCAGTTTGAAATATTCAGTTAATTTTTTTCTCTTCATCGCAGTTTGATTGGCTCTACATGACAAGCATAATGGCATTTTAGAATGTTTCAATTCACACAAGTTCAAACTTCATATACCCTCAAAAAAAAAAAAAATTTAAAAAACTCAGTTTGCATTTGGTTTTACATCGCAAGCATAAACAAGATGGCATTTTAGAGAGCAAGCACAACCGAAAATTTTCAAGTTCACATAGTGCCGATGGAGCTGTAATAAACAGATCAACACTTACGTTGCTTCCCTTCCAGACCTGGTACACCCTCGGCGCATCCGCTTCCGCGTCCATGTCGACTGCAGACAGATCTGTGCCCCGCGGAGGCGGGGTGCACATTTACTCCGAGCCGGCGCCTTTAAGCTACCTCTCCGCCCCGTGAAGACCTCAAACCCACACGATTTCGCCGGTGGCAGCGGCGGCGGCGGCCAAGAAAGGGCCTTTGCTAGGTCCCAGTCTGCCTACCGCTACGTCAGCTGCTTGACACCTAGCCCCCGGTTCGTCCGTCCCAGCCACTGCGCGATTCCACGACTCTCCAGCGATAGCGATTGATCGACGGCGTAGGACAGAGAGTAGTTCGCCGTTCTTTTTCTTCCTAAGTCGTAGGCTGAGATCCCCTGTCGACTGTGAAGCACAAGGCACCTTCTGTTCTTGCGAAATGATGGGTTTTATAACATCATAACCACATGATAATGAGAAGAGAGATGGTGTCTCCTGAATTTAAGGAAACAGGAAATACATCAATGTGTGTGAACAAGTTGGGGCGGGCGGGGCCGCACATGGTGAGCAGCAGACATTTGACATTTCCATTCAACGAAAGGAACGCAAGTAGGCGTTAGAACCCGTTTACTTATTTTATTTTGTCGCCGTAAACACAAGGGCATTCATTCTTAATGACAGGGTATTTAGTTATTTACTAACTACTCCTCACTTTTTGAAGTATTCCTTCCTTTAAAGGGAGATGTTCCACTGCGCGCCTCGAATAATTTGATCTTGCTTGTGCAGACACTGCCTGTATAAGACTTATGGAGGTGGGTGAAGCCCACTCGGAGGTCGATGGGGGCTCACCCCCAATGAGTCGTGTGCAGACAGTGTCTACACAAGTAAGATCAAATTTTTTGTGCGTCTTAGCGTGCGCGCTAGCGTCCAATATTGAGATGCACAACTGTGCATCTCAATCACGCGGACATAACCTATAAGTTGAGATAATTCTCGTTCCTTTAAAATTACATCTTTAAAAAAATAATCATTTTCTTTAATTTTTTTAAAAATTACCTAAATCATAAACCATAATATTATATTTGCACTTCTTTCTAAAAACATCATGTCCAAATTGTTGACCTCCAACGTCCATAATGAATAAAAAACCTTCGAGCCATATAACCACCTTTAAAAAAAATCTCTCAAGTTCCACGGATGGACATAGTTACTAGTACAGGTGATTACTCTAATAATTTTAAGGTCAATTCTTAACGAAGGTAAAATATCTTATTGGACGTTTATCTTTCTCGTGTAAAAAATCACTGTGCTAGGTAAAATATCTCTCGTGATTTACTT
>JBBPFQ010000075.1:6456797-6469487 GCA_037974815.1 Kaempferia elegans
TCTGCTTCACAATCATACCGCGATTAATTCGATCCTGCTTGTACATGCACTATCTGCACAAGACTCATGGAGGTGGATGGCGCCCACTCAGAGGTCGATGAGGCCCACCCCCAATGAGTCTTGTGCAGACAGTATTTGCACAAGTAGGATCGAATTTTATGCGCATCTCAACGTACACGATAGCGTCTAATACTGAGACGCGCAGCAGGCCACGTGATAGTCAATTGTGCGTCTTAATAACGTACACGCGGTCGTGTCGGCTGAGAATATTCCCGTTCCTTTAAAACCACATCTTTAATAAAAAATACTCATTTTCTTTAAAATTTTAAAATTACCTAAATCATAAACCATAATATCATATTTGCACCTCTTTCGAAAAATACCCTGTCTAAATTGTTGATCTCCAATGTCCATAATGAATAAAAAACCTTCGAGCCATGTAACTACCTTTACACATGCAGTAAAAAAAAATTCTCAAGTTCCACGGGTGGACATAGTTACTAGTACAGGTGGTTACTCTAATAATTTTAAGGTTAATTCTTAACGAAAGTAAAATATCTTATTGACATCTAATATTTCCCATGCAAAAAGTTATTGTGCTAGGATAAAATATCCCTCGTGATTTACTTATCTAGATCTTGTTGGAGGCTGGTGATACTTGACTGCTTGGGATGAGTGATATCACATTTTACTCCAATAAAAGCAATTTCTCAAATATCTAGAGTTCGAATTACGACATATTCAAGACATTTCCTTTCAGTGGGATGAAATTTAGGACGTTGATTGCTAAGTGAGGAGCCCTCGTGCTTTCAAATTTGCCTAGTAGTTGGTCCGTGGAGCCGGGTCATTCACATCTAGGATTAGTTGGACCGAAAGCCTAGACACCCGGATTAAAAAATAAAAAGATATTATTTCATTTTTAGCAGTTGTCTCTAAATTTATCTACCCTAAACTCTAAAAATGGCAGTTTAACTTCTCTTCCTTCAATCCTTTAGCATCGATGACAACATAGAGCTTGAAATCTAAAGAGAGTATTTCATATCATCGATTTTTTATGCGTATCGATCAACTGATGGACTCTAAACCCTGAAATTGAGATTTTAAGGTGTTTTTAAGGTTTGCTACAAGAATTAAGATTTCTACTACATAAATGGAATTTCTGCTACAATATTATAGTTTTTTGTAAACCCGAAAATTAGAGTTTGTTTTAGTAATTAGGGTTTGCTAGAGTAAATTTAGGGTTTGTAACCGGATTTGAGGTTATTGTTGTTGTTGCAGTGTTTTTTCTACCGTACCAATCGATTGGTGAGTTTCAGCAATCAATTTGTGGCTTCCGAATCGATTGGCCGGTTCGACTGGAGGCAAGCTCACCAATCGATTAGTAAGGTAAAAAGTTTAAACGGTTAGATTTGATGGTAATCGATTGGTGAAGTCTAGCAATCAATTGTTAGGCAAAACTTAGCCTAAACGACAACCTTATAAAGAGAATTTTGAGGAGGTTTCTCGGGCCCAATTCTTGGATATTCTGAGATGAAGTGCTAGTACATTTTCGGATCGACAAGAGGCATTTCCAAGCAACAAGAAAGCATCCAAAGCAAGTTTCTCATTATAAAGTAATTTTCGATTTCATTTATCTATGTATTCATTTTCTTGCTGTGTTCTTGTAAGAACATGTTTAAGAGGTTTCTCCGCCTCCGGAATGTTTCCGAAAAGGAGTTCATAGTAGAGAGAGATCACTAGGAGTAGGTCTTGGCTTAATAGCCTAAGAGGCGGATACTAAGTAAATCCCGAAGTTGTGCATATGACGTCAGTATTGATTCAAGTTTCTAGCTCACACGGGTCCTAATAACGATTAACTAAGCTAGAAGTTGCTTTGTTTCTGTATAAGACATGATAAAAGAAAATAGTTGTAATCTACTATCTAAGATCTATTCAACAGGTTAATTCATCTCACATCAATTTACTTGAAACTACAAGAGGAAAAAATGCCAACTTTTGCTTCTCAAATTGTGTTCACTTGCTCTCATGATCTTTTTCGTCAAGAAAACCAAAAGAAAATAGAATGAACATTTTTTTTCAAAAAAAAAAAAAGAATTTTATAACTGTAGATGTTGATAGCTGTTGTAGTTGAATTTCCAGAAGAAACATTCCTGGATTTGCAGTGAGAAGGGTAGGTAAAAATTGATTACTTAACTGCAGTAGGAGTGGTTGATTCCCTGCCCCTGCCCCTGCCCCTGCCCCTGTCCCTGCCCCTGCCTTTCTCTAATCTGATGTTCCTTCTAGAATCTGAGGGAGGACCGATGAGCTGTGGCTTGAATGTCCCAATTAAAACACCTGAAGGATTCACATAATGGTCTTTTCTACCTATGTAGTTTCTCCTGGAAGAAATGCTGCTCAAATAATCCACTGAACTCACTGTAACAACCGCTGTATTCTTCTGTGGAGCAGCAAGTGCTGGCGATATGAATAATTCATCTGTTGTTGTGAAGCATTCTGTGTCATCAAATGAAGCACAGAATGAGGCTCCAATGGCTGCATCCAAATGAGGCGGTGGAAACCTCTCGATCCTGCTTGTGGTACTTGCACTACTTATCAGTCTCCTCCGCTAAGAATAGCAAGCAAAAGAGTATTTAAAAACTATTTGAGCTGATAAAACTTAATGAAAAATAGTTTATGTAACCTATTAATTATAATCCAGTCTCTACAAATAGATCATTCAGTTGTTTCTACACTTTCTATCTTGGAATGTATTTTTTGTTGCTTCTGTAGGTCTTGTACCAGTTATGTTGAGTTCCGATAGTTTTTGCTTCACAGACAGTTGCTTCTCCTGTGAACTTCTACCCACTCATTGTGCAAATCTCAAACTTAGTGTGGTAGCATAATGACTCAAGTAAGTACTTTCTTAAATTACTCTATATCACTATCTTAAATTATTCTCATACTAACAGAAGTATCTTGGTTAACATACTCAAAATTAGGAATTTGATTGTTGCCTCGCACAATTTCTTCTCCTCAATTACTGATAGTTGAACTTCTATGTGTAATTCTGTTTCATCTTCCAGTAGCACTATTATTACTCTAATTCCATCAAGCGCACTCCTAATTCACCTTGTGAGAGGAAGATACGGAGATGGGCCATCATGTTGAATTAGGCATTTGTAATAGCTTAAACTTTTGTTATATGAGCTTACCCATCAAATCTTTAACAATGATCAAGATTATATGATGTTACTTTCTCAAAAGCAACTGGTCCTGGATCGGTTAATAAGAATGAAAAGTATATAGATTCCTCGACAAAGCAATCAACAGAGTTTACTCGATCAAGAGAATTGTTGAATACTTACATCAAGTTCTATTTGCACATGGGCACTGTCCTGTGAAGCTACTGGCCCTCTGCAGCTTGCATTTCGCAATTTGATTCGATGAGTGGTACCCTGATTTTCGTTTGCATTAGCACTTTGTCGCCTGTTCAAACCAAAACTATGAAATTGAGTTCTTTGTGATAACTTGTCAATTAATATTTCTGAAGAAGGGAATAGTTGCTCACCTTCTAGCTTCCCTCAATCTCCTATCCATTTCTTTAGTTGGTGGATAATGAGGTAGGTTAGATGGATCACACGCATAAGGTTCTGTCATGAAGAACTACAAAAACGATGCAGAAAGAGAAATTTTAGGAGGAGATTTCTTTTCATTTAGAAAAATAAACATTATCTATTTATTTATCTGTATACAGAGATTAGGAAGTAACAAATATGTAAATATCAAATGTTTGGACTTCAGGCTGCATAACCTATTTTAATAAGCCACATGTCAATCAATTAGCCATATGGCATTGTCATTAAACCCTTCTAAAATTTAATAAGCTATGTGTTAATTTATATCTTTTACTGAAACTTCAATAAATCAGTCTTATTCTGAAATGCTAATAAGTGATATTGAGTTATGCAACTTCTATTTGAAATTTCATTTTTGTGAAATTTTTTCTATAAAATTTTGGAAGTTTTTTTAATAAAAATATATTAATAATTATCATTAGAATGCACTGTGTAATAACAGCCTCCTGCATTTAGTTTAACAAATCTCCCACATTGCTAAGTGAGGCCCTATACCTATTGACCATGCTTAAGTATTAAGTGATCCTCCACTTGAGAATCTTGGCATTTTGGTACAGAATGAGCTCTCTTGAGTTTTTATTTTTATTTTTTGAAATCAATCTCTCTTAGATTTTCACATAATATCAGTCAGTCCCTCATTTATGACATTGTCGAGACTGAGAGAGCATGATAGAATAATAAATTAGCCTTATAGTCTCACCTTATGAAGCAAGACCCTGTTATGTGAGACCTTATTGGGAATTCTTAAGTATCAAGGGAATTCCCACCTTAGAACGTTGAAAATTTTGAATGAACTCTTTAAGATTTCTAGAATAACCAAGAACTAAAATATTAATAAATATTGTTTAACTCAATAATTCAAGTACCATATAAATCAACTTCAGGTATTTCAACACACTAAAACTCTTGGTTGGATTACTTCTACTGCAAGCATGATTGATACTGGGTGTCATAATAGAGATCAAATTAGGAGAACAATAGAAGAATCACAGGGAGAGAGAACTAACTGCAGAGGGAAAGTTTAGAAAATCATATAAACAAACTGCACTAAATCCATGAAGATGCAGAAACTAACTTCATTTTTCAAGCCCATGGTTGCTGAGCCTCTCTCAACTGGGTCTAGTGAAAGAAGTTTATCAATGAGAGACACAGCAGAAGGGGGGAGATCCAGAAATGCTTCTTTTATAGAACGCTTGTAAGATCTGAATGAAGTTGACTTCTGCAAGCATAGTTTCTTAAAATAATCTTCTGATGGTGATCCACACAGCTTAAAGATTTTATGCAACTGTTCTACCTACATAAACAATAAGTGATACACAAAGAAGACTTCAAATGAAGCAGAACTAAAAACAGTTATATCAGTTAATACTATTTAGGAAAAAAAAAAAAAGATGTACATCGATAGATGTTGTGACTATTTCTAGCTAATTCTTGTTATAGCTGCAAATCTTGGGATTATTGGGGAAAATTAAGTACCTCAGTCCGTCCAGGCAGTATTGGCTTCCCGGTAAAGAGTTCGGCCAAAATGCAACCAACACTCCATAAGTCAACACCGACACCATAATGAGTTCCACCTAGTAAGAGCTCTGGAGGACGATACCAGAGCGTCACAACATTACTTGTCATAATCTTTCTCCTTTTAGGATCAAAAGATGTAGCTAGTCCAAAATCAGCTATCTTAAGAATGCCATCTTGGTTAAGTAGCAAATTTGCACACTTTATATCACGGTGCAAGACACCTTGACCATGACAATACTCAAGTCCAGAGAGCAATTGCTTTATATAACACTTTACCTGTAAATCAGATCAAAGAGCATAAGAAAAAGCTTTTTTGATGAAGGATTTAATAACAGAGTCAAACATGACACTAGTATATGAGACTCTTCAACATCTAACTAACATGATCCTCTAGATAAAATTTCCTGCATAATACCTCTGTTAGTAATTCCCTATTTCACATGAGTAAATTCTTCAGGGTACACCTCACTCCCTATGCTCAACATATTTTTCCAAGATATCTAGGACCTTGTAGGACCCTTCTAGAGCTCCAATTTGTTTTTCAAAGGGTGAGGAGCTAACAGGTATTAAATATATGTGGCATTGGGCCATTGGCTGTATATTGATGCAGGAAAATAAAACTCAGGCAATCATAATCCTTGTACCTTAACTCTATCCTTGAAGGACCCCACTTTAGATCTTGATAATTTAGTCTCTCTACTATGCAATGAAATGACAACCTATCCTTGTGTGATGACTTAACTCTAGCTATTACATCAATGCCATGCTGTAATCTATATGAAGGCCAAGTGTCATTCAAATTGAGCATGAGAAAAGTTACTATTTATTATTACAAATTATAAAAATACTCTTTTCAATTTGCTCATGGTTACCTGTGAATAGCACACAAAGACTATAGATACACATGGTTCCCTTGGAGGTCAAGTCAACCAAGGAAGCCAAAGTTCAAACTAGAAATGATTTTAAATTCTAAATTCATCGAAAGTCCAATTTGGAGGCCACATGACAACCATGCGGATGTCACTTTGAGTTGATCACTAATTGGGCCACAAAAATTAGGCATGAGGTGCAAATAGAGGATTTCCAAAGTTCGAGGGTGATATTGACATTTTAAAGTCTGGTGTACATTTTCCCAATTCTTTAAACTCCATAGCTGATACAGCTGTTTGTGTGGTCAGAATAGGAAGAAGAGAATAAGGAATCAACATCTAGAAGAACAAATCAGTTTCTCATCTGACATCATTGCCTTCTATTCCACAATGCAAGACTATCTTTGAATTGAATAAGAAATTATACAAAAAAAAACAAGAACTTATCAGAATTATTTTGCTGTCACGCGTCTACAGAGCAACGAGAGTCATTCTTCCAAAAACATGGTCTAAAAGTTGAATTCAAAGAGAATCAAAAGATGAGAAAAAAATCACCCAGTACATTTGGAATGGTCAAGCTTTTGAAAATTCCTATCAGTAAGTATAATTAAGTCAACAAACTGTCCAAGGGACCAGCTTGATTGACAACCAAATACGCATCAGTACCGGGCCATCGTGAGCAATCCGCCCACAGAAATAGAAGATTTTGAAGAAAAGTACGAGTTGGGATGTGGCCGAGAAAAAATTATAATTTTAGTAAAGTTAAAACTTCACTAATTTCAGATTCAATTTCATCAGTTGAATCTTCGTAGAAGGACTGCAGACTCAATTTCGAAAATATCCATATTTCTAGTTCAATTTCAGAAAGAACAACAACAGATGCACCTAAAAATTCATCAAATTTAGGCATTATACTTCATTCACCTGGGACTCAGTGAATCGAACGCCGGGGAGAGAGACGAGGCCGGCGAGGTCGTGGTCCATGTACTCGAAGACGAGGTAGAGAGAGGGCGAGAAGGGGACGCGCGACACCACGAGCCCCTCGAGCCGGACGACGTTGGGGTGATTGAGGCGGCGGAGTAGGATAATCTCTCGGACCATGAACCGCACGCTCTCCGCGGACTGCACGCTCTCCATCCGCACCTTCTTCAGGGCTACCACGCGTCCCGACACCAGGTCCCGCGCCTTGTACACATTGCTGTACGTCCCCGAACCAATCTATTGACACGCAAAAGAATCGAAATTTCCCCTAAATTAAGGGCTAAATGAAGGGGCTCTCCGATTCTTCTTTTTCCCCCTTATTTTTCATCTGAAGGATCAAAAAGCGATTACCTTCTCAAGCTTTTGGAAGGAATCGGCGCGGCGGGGATGCCATCCGGCAAGGGCATCGCCGGCGACAGCGGAGAGCCAGGTCGGCCATCCGAGGTTGCCTCGGGCGGGGGATAAAACAATTGGGAAGCGGAGAAGTGGATCCACCGGAGGAGGATGTCGATGATGTGGACGAGGAGCCCCGAAAGAATATCGACGATCGGAGGCGTGGGGTTTGGACGAGGCGGCGGTGGCGGGAGCGAGATGGGGAGGAGCTCCGATTGGGAAGAGGCCGAATCCGAAGTTGAGCTTGCCGAAGAAGCATCCCATGATCAGTCGGCCTTCATTAGGCAGGTCGCAGAGGGTGGCGCCGCCGAAGCCGGCGGTGGATGGCCGACGAAAGCGGGAAGAAAAGTTTCAGTAGTTTATTTACTTCCGTCGCACTCTATATAGTATGGTGCGTTGCGGACTAGCGAAAGTTTCAAAAACAGTCCTCGTTTTCTAGTAACTACAATGTCAGTTGATTTTTAACTGACTGAGGATTGAGGAGTAAAAAATGAAGAAATATAATGGTTAAAGAGTAAAAAAAAGGAACGCGCGTGCGAGGTTAAAAAATCAACATGATAAATAAATACCTCTTACGATCCTGATATTACTAAATTACATGTATAGAGTGAATTCAATGATGAACATGAATAGCTCTACACGGTTAGTAATTATTACTATAATAAATTTTGAAATTAATTTTTAATAGGTATAAAATATTTTATTAAGTATATGATTTTTTTCATATACATAGAGTAAAATATTTTTATAATTTATCTATTTGTATTTAACTCAAAGGGATGAGTATTATTATCTTATACTTGAATGATCGTACACTAATAATATACTGTTGTTTAAGAAAAAGCAAGGATGATGACGAGGAAGAAATGATTGAAATTGACAGAAAAAATCATTCTCATTCGGACACTGCAGTTCATCAGGATAAGCATTCTCTTCTTAATTACATAGGACAATAAAGGTGTAAAAATAAATCCAACTTGACCATTGAATCGGAATCGATTTAAAAAAAAAATCAGATTCAGATTGGACATTTTTGAATTCGGATCCGGTTTGGATTGGATCGGGTCGGATTCGGATTAATCCAAATTTAGGGATTAGTTTATTTTTTATGGTTAAATTAAATTTTATTTTAAAAATTAAAATGTTTTTATTTATATTAATATCTTAGTATAATAGTAATAGAGTATTGAGATAAAAGTGAAGAATTATTGGGGAAATGATCAAAAAAAAATTTATTTTGGATCGGGTTATATGGGTTGTCAAGTTGGTCGGGTTTAGGTTCGGGTTGAAGGGTTTGGGTTTGAGTTCGGGTTCAAATCGGGTTCGAATTGAGAATTAAAAAAAAAATCACAATTCGACCCGAATCCGATCTGATTCATCCCAATTGACATCCTAGTAAAATAGCATCAGTTTTTAAATTATAGTAAATATTAAATAGGGGTGTCAAAATTTAATCTGACCCTACGATCCAACCCGAGTCGACTCGAAAAAAATCAAGTTCGGGTTTGAGATTTTCGGATTCGGGTCGGGTTCGGGTTGGTGGGATCCTGGTTGAAAAATTTCGGGTTGGGTCAGGTCGGATTCGGGTTGACATTAAATTAGGGGTTAGTTAATTTTTTATGATTAAATCAAATTTTATTTTAAAAATTAAGATGTTTTATGTATATTAATATCAATGTTAGTGTAATAAAGATGGAGTATTGAGATAAAATTGAAGAATTATTAGAAAAATAGTCAAAAAAAAAAAAAAAAAAAAGGTATTTTGGATCAGGTTATACGGGTTGTCTGGGTCGGGTTCGGGTTGGTCGGGCTCGGGTTCGGGTTGGTCGGGCTCGGGTTCGGGTTGAGGGACTTCGGATTGAGGGGTTTCAGATTCAGGTTAAGAGTTAAAAAAAAAATTCACAATCCGATCTAAATCCAATCTGACTCAATCGAATTGACACTCCTAATATTAAATGATAGCCATAATTTATTAATTTTAAATATATTTTTGATCAGATGTATTGGTGCGGCTATTATTGCCTAATGGATAATGTGACGCCAATCCACGTTAATTGATTTTGAAGATTCCCGTCGCGTCGATGGCTTAAACAAAATTGGACGCGATGCATTACATGATTTGCGCTCGATATGTTAAATAAATAATTACAAATAAAAAAAACTTTTTTCGAATTTGTCTAAGGTTCTATTTACTTTAAAGTGTGGATTGACCCTAAGTAAATCCTTTCATTTCATGCGTTTATTCAATTCAATTCAGTTCAGAAGATGAATAAGATCTACATGGTTGAAATGCCATAAACATAATAGTGGTGAAGACAATAAAGATCATCAACCCACCCACCAAAGAATTTCAAATAATTTTGCACTTGCCCCTGGATATGGTGCAGCGGTAAGGATGTTTAGATGTCTCACAGACATTCACGGTTTGATTCTCAGCTACAATGCATTTGTAGAGATTTTTCTTCCAAATGAAACTCGCAACTAAAAAATATTGGGCTTTTGACCCGTCTGTCGTGAGTATTTCCCGATTTACCCTAGTGGTGAATGAAAAATTTCTGTAGAACTTAATCAGTCACCCTCTAGTCAATCAAACAAACTGAATTAATATTTTTTTTCTCAGATAATTTTACACTCGGTGGATGACAGATTACACATTTTATTAACATCGGACAATTTTGCACAGTAATACCCAAATGTGCATGGCTTCAGTGCTCATGATGCATCCACCAACACCATGTTTTTCTAGCTGCAACATAGCTTCAAACATATATAATTATAAACTCTTAACATTCAACTATATAATATTAGATTAATCAGCATAATCAACACAGAAAAAATAATATCCAATCTAAAAGCATCTAGTACTAAGATTTAGCAATAGTATAGTCAAAACATCATATTATTCAAATTAAACATTACTAAAATATTTGAATACAATAACTCAATGTGCTACATCAAGATGTTCTCAAAATTTTCTTAATAAAGCCAAATAAGTTTTCTTTAGTTACTATTATAATGCAACTACATATCATATGTTATCATCATATTCCCTTATCTCAAGTCATCTTGTTGTTTCTTATTACAGCTCATTTCATTGTCATAATTTGCACTGAATTCATGATCCACTTTACTAATCAACATCTCATCTAGATCCACCCAATTAAGAAATTATGAATAATACAATATGCTAAGATAATATATATGTGATTGTGTGAATGTCAATTTCATAGTGAGGTTTTGTTCCTCTAGCAATAATTGAAAACCTCTTTGTGAAGAGATGCATGTTGAAGATTGAACAAATCTTTTGCATTTGTAAGGTCACATCTCGAGTATTATTTCAAATGATAGTGAATTCCTCTATAAAGGGTAATCAAACCCCTCTTCGACATAAACTCATGGTCAACTAATTAAATACTATTTACCTATAACAGACATAAGGATATAGGTTAATCATATTTACTTCTAAACATTTTCCATTAATGAACATTATATGTAAACTAAATACCATAAGGAATTATTAATTTATCAAGTCTAAATAGAGCATCTTGACTATTTGAGAATCGGATACAGTTCCTTCCCAATCAGATAAGATATATGTGAACTTCAAGTCGAAGTAGCATGCCGCTAACACATTCGTAATTAGTTAATCCTTTCTTGCTCTATATCTAGGTGCGTCTACATCCAATATCTTAACGCATATATGAGTTCCATATAATGCACCAACACAATCCTATAATTAAGAGATATTAAACATATTTAGCTATAAAGTACCTTACAAACCTACTAAAATTCAAAATGATAAAAATGATTGTTACCTTAAAGTAAGGGTAGAATCTACTGTTATTCTTTATAAGTGGAGGGATTTTAGATCCATATGGTTACCTTATAAATTTAGTACGAAGTCCAATAATGACCTTCAAGACTATGAAAATGATTATTAGTAGTCCTTGTACTTCGATAAAAAAAACTCAACTCTCGATGTTTAACATCATGACCAAGCAAATATAAAAACTTAACAATTTTCTCTTCAACACTTGAATTCCTATTGACTTTTACCCTTGTACCTTTTAATAGTTCACACAAGCAAATAAAGTCACTCACACTTACCCTAACTACGACATGCCTCATTAGATGTCTTAAGGTTGTGCAATAGGATAAGTCATGCATTATCTTTTTGCTCATTATTCTCCATTAGATCTTTATCTACATACTTATTTTGTCCTTCAACATCATCGAAAGAATAACTACTTAATTTTTATTTATGAAAATTTCATCATGTGAACTCTCATCCAAACTATCATTGTTCTCCTCATAACAATCATTCACATTCGGATAATCTCTTTCACCAATGGCCCACTCCATCTCATCAAATCCGTGCAAAAATAAACAATTATAATATTGACAACTACTCTAAAAAATTCAACAACATTGCTTGTGTAGGATCGTTTGTGGGCGCAAGGGGATGAAAAGGACCGGATTTACTGCTAAAGGAGGGTGAATATCGCACGCTAAAACTTTTCTTTTCAAAAACTAAGACAGAGATATACATTAGAAAACTAAAACAAGATAAAGACTCGAGCGGTTACTTGATTCACAATCCTGAGATTGTTACTACAAGGTCCATGATTCCTTGGATCATTTTTGAATGGGAAAATGACTAATATTCTCCTCCCTAAAAGATTCTAGAGAAGGAGGAAAGCATACAAAAGATGAAGAAAATAGTAACAAACTATTATCCCTTTTAATGTAAATGCAAGTAAATAAAGAATATCGACAACTTAAAGATAGAGCTTCGTCGTAGGTTGTCGAAGAGTCTCTCAATGTCGTAATAGCAGTACTTGCACGATCGGAATAGCAGAGAAAGAGAGAGTGTTGAGAGACTTGGATTGAAGTGTTGAGCCTTCGGATCCCGATGCTTCTTTATAAGCTTCATCCAGTTGACTAGAAATCGATAAGTAAACTAAAATTGTCCGTAACCTCTTGTCAACCGATTGGTCCTTCCTCTTTCCTTGGTTGCTCAGATTCAATCTAATCGATTATGCAAAATCTAGTAAACTAATTAACACCTGTCCAGGCAACTGGCCAAGAATTTTCTATACTATTTTAATCCGATCATATTCGATCTAAGCTTTCCAAATATGTTCAGTCGACTGATCCTCTTGATCAGCCGACTGGACTTTTGTTTTCATTTTGGCCTTAATCATAATCTAGTTGTGCCAACTTCTTCTTATGATCTTCTCCTACTTTCTCCTTATTTTTTTTCTCAATCATAACTTAGTTATTTTTCTGTTCTCTTGTTCACAACTTCACCAATA
>JBBPFQ010000075.1:6495930-6511564 GCA_037974815.1 Kaempferia elegans
GAATAAATATGATGAACGAATGGCGCTTTTCAAAATCACGGGTGGGATCGTTCTGCTCACTGATTAGAAGAAAAAAACAATTTTTTCTTCCTAAGAATGGCGTGTTTTTTTCCCTTTCTCTCCTTATCTAGAGGAATTAATTGGTATATTTGCAGGTCAATAAAATTCAGTATCTGATAGTAATACTCATTTTTGAGGAATAAAATAAAATACAATATAATATAATTTGATTTCATTTTTGAAATACTCAATTTAATATTTTTTTTTGAAAAGTATTTTTTTTATTAACCTCATAATCACATAAAATCTGATACTTTGTTAACGTTGCGGATATGCTCCCATGTTTGGGAATCACTCATTACTTAAATTGATGATGAGTAAATAATAGCATAACCTAAAAAAAACATAACCTAGATAGATAATTAATGGGTGTTTAGTTGGGGGTTATCACGGATTGTGTCTTATGGTTCAACCTAAGTAAAAAATTATGACATTTCAAAACTTACCTAACATTTACGTTGTAACATCTATGATTTCATAACTACTACAACACACCTCCAATCCAAGATTTAAGCGAAAAATATAGAGGAAATTTAATAATGAAAATAATATAGGGAGGGATAGTTGAGTAATTGTACACGGGATAAGACACCCTTTTAATAAAAAATTTGTACACTGGATGAGGCACCCTTTTAATAAAACATTAAAATAGGAATCTATTTTGATGATTCCAAAAATAAGAGATGCCCTTTTAATGTTTGACCATTATTCTTCTGTAATAAAAGTTGGAGGCTTTGGATTAGTAGTGTATCATTTACCACTGTTAGAGAAAGGATGTGCTTATTTTCCTCAACTAAGATTATACACAAATTATTACATTAACATATTGTCTTTTGTCCAATAAACTCCTATGTGGCTATGTCAATACACAATGTTGAAATATTCTCTTACATTAACATACTACCTTTTGTACGAGACACTTCTATGCCAGTATACAGTTTTCAAAGATTCTCTCTCAGCATAACGATTCTGGTTGATGCCAGTATGCCATCACATCCTCTTATTAGCCTCAGCTAGATGGCAGGTAGAATACACAACATTGGATTTCGGTTTAGTTGTTTCAGAGAGGTATCCAACCCTGCAATTTAATGTTTACATCAGAATACGAATAAGAATCAAATGGTAACTTCCTTGAATTTGGTGACAAACCTTGATTAAGCCATTTTCAGTGCCACAAAAGATGATATCATTTGCCGACAGAAGGCTCGTTACTTTGCATCCTGCTGCTAACCTTCCTACTTTCTTCTGCTGTTGTCCTCTAAGCCAGATCTATGCAAGATTTCCAGGTTTCAGATGAAATGATAGATATTGAGTGAGTTCTTTGAGAATTAGGAATGATAAAGGCAAGTCTACCTGCACTGTACTTCTCGATGAGCTGCAATTCAAATATATGAAATCTTCCACTACTTCCATTGCCTGGACTGTCATACGTATGGATATTTGAGGTTGCCAGTTCTTTTTCCAGTTCTGTGATATCCAAAAATCCAAAAATTAGAAAAAGTTGATAGAGTAAAGTCAAATAACAGTCGATACCTTCATACAGGATCCTTCAACAACAGCACCTGCACTATATACCCAGTCCTTGTAGAGCTTTATCGCATTTATGGGTTTCTTGTGAATCCTCCAGCTATTCGCTGGAGGTCTAATGACAGTCTTGTTTCCATCAGACAAGTCATTTTCCTAACGGAAATTTTCAATTTTCAGATAATAGTACAAGTTACATGCCCAACGTGATTATTTACAGATGTTTTGATATCCAACAAACCAGTATGCTTGAATCTGAGCATCCAAGGTAAACTTTCTCTCGAGCCATGAGAAAACATTTAATTTGTTTACTCTTGCATAAAGTTTGGAAATTTCTGGATGCATTACACACCTAGAAAACAAAAACATTGGATTGAAATCTGAAGAATAATTGTCTAGAATATAAGCTGACTTTTTATAGCAGCCAACAACAGACCTTCAGCCCACGGCTGCATGTTACAACGAGTATTGTGTCGCCATATGTTCCTAATTTTTGGATTGGCTCTTTCATCTCTATCACTTCGATGCACTCCAATTTCTTCTGTATCATTTTCCATAGCTGTAAAGAAAATCATTAGCTTTTGATTTGTTAGCAGTTATCAAATCCACTTATAATGCTATTCGTCAAATAGAATGATTGCATCACTTACCCTTATGGTTTTATCTGAGGATCCACTTATAATGCTATCCCCTGATTCAGAAAGGACAAAGCAAGTAACAGCCTTTTTATGTTCTTTGGCCTCCCATAGAAGCATTGATTTTTGACAATTGATATCCCAAACCTGTTTCACGATATCACCTCAGGTGAACTTCATTTTCCTTGGTCACGAAGAAAAACTTTACCAATTTAATTTCAATTATATTTAGCCTGGGTTAATTGGGTTTCCGATATGCCTTGAGAGGCTAAAGCAAATAAGTAAACAAATATTGTAGAAAAGGAAATAATTTTGAAGAAAATAAATTAAAGATAAATTCTAGATTGATTCATCCGTAATAAAAGGAAAGAAATCTAAAATCTTCAAAAAAAACAAAAATCAACATTGGCACATTTACAATAAATAAGAGATTTGATTTTTATTATTTGGTAATTGATGCTTTCTATTTTGGTAATAGATAGGGAATAATTATAATGCCTATTATATTAGCCTATTTTCTTTATTTAAAATATTTATTTTAATATTTACTGTTGAGTACCATGTGAATTAATTTGTGCTCCATGTGAAACATGAACTTGAGGACTATAATGGTTATCTTCATATACTATTAAATTTATGAAATAAGGTCACACTCACACATTGTCTCATGTCTTAAAAATGTTCATTATTTTTGTGAAGCATGTGTTAAGATAGATGCTCTTGCATTTGATTTGATGGAACTATTGACCTATTTCTATTAGTAAGACGACATTGAAAATTATTTTGACCAATGTAATTTTACCTCTATTGAATCAGCAAGATTTGTCAAATTCACACTTAGTGGACGACAAGAACCCATCACACATTGGCATGAAATGAAAAGACAATGAAACATGTAACAAAAAAAAGTCAATTTTTGAAACCATTATGTAAAGACGTGATCCATGAGCTTGTCACTAAAATAAAAGAAATGTGTTCAAATAAACCTATTTATAACCTAACCTTAGAGAAATCCTCTAAATATATACTAGAAGAGTCCTCTAATAATATTTTAGACGCCCTTTAATTATGTGATATTAGAAGAACCTCTTATGTGTATCTTCACACACCATGACTTTAAGTCAAATAATATAATGCATTCATGTACCCAAATAAGCTAACAGTAATGCAAAATCATAATTTAAAAATTTGCAAATAACTTAGTATGATTCCTTCCATATTTACTTTGCATCGGTATAGGAAGCGTGCTTTTGCTGGTGATGGTCCACTGGCGGAACGAGATGTTTCACTTCTATCGGGCAAAACTTTTCAAGATTTTAAACTATGCTTATATCTTTGATGTTTCTCAACCAATTGAATTAAATGTCTTATTTTATTCTATACACCAAACCAAGAACTCCATTTTGCATATTAGAAATATATCTGCCAATACAATGATGAAAATTATACTGATTATTATAAAAATACTTAATGGTAGGTAAATTTTCATATTGCACTTATTAATTCAAATTTCTTCATCACATCTACATTAGATGCATTCATACCATGCATATCTTTTTTATTTGGTCATATTGTGAGAAAATTTGATTATAATGCTTGTTTATTTAATTTTCCAACTTATTTAAACACAAGTTAAAATTTTAAATTGAAGCATCTTCCTATGTTATTTTGTTACAATTTTGCGAAATCATTATCATTATTGTCTTCATATCAAATGATTTTGATGAAGGCATAGATATTATTCTAGCCACACAACAAACTTAGATATTTTCTTACTAGTTCGAAAGGACGACCAAAAAGGAATATTTCAAAGTCAAAGTGTAAAAAGAGAAACAAAGTGCATCAATTTCTTTCTCATTGAAAGGGGCGTCCGAAGAAGAAAAATAATGACAAAACATTGCTACACAATGTTATTGAAGCAATTGTTATGCTTGGAAAAGATCTAAGAAGAGAAGTCGACAACTCGTCAGGAGTCAAGTTTTCAACAGTGGGGAAGAATAATGCAAACAAGGAAATAAATATCACATAAAAAATTAAATAAAATAAATTGAAGATAAATTTAAGATTGGTTCATCCGCAATAAAAGGAAAGAAATAAAAAATCTTAACGAACAAAAAAATATTCAAGAACAACGCATTTACAATAAATCGGAGATTTGATTTTTATTATTTGGTAAGAAATAATTATAATGCCAGTTAGATTAGCCTATTTTTTATTTAAAATATTTATTTTCATATTTACTATTGAGTAAATTCTACAAAAACAAGTCCTGAGTTTTTATTTTAATCATCTTTGAATTAATACATTATTCAATTTAACTTCTCTGTGTGAGTTTTTCCTCTGTGAGAGGTTATTTCCTTAGTTGCTCAATCAATTGCGTTCCTAGTTCCTAGGTGGTTTGACGGTTAGAATTTGGCAATGGGAATGATAATGAGGAGAGAATGAGTTTAGTGATAACTTAGGGGGTGTGAATTATGAAATTAGGAGTATGAAACCTATATTTTAATTCCGATTCCTATCTATCAAGCATCAAGAATGAGAATGAAACAGATTTCATTCCCATTCCAACCTCCTAAACCCTTCCTACCAAGCACCCCCTTAGTGTTGTGTCAGAGGCTTAAGTTATAACTAAATGATTAGTTCTGAATTTACTCCCAAAAAAAATTACCAGGTACATGGTGGTATTTCATTTCTTTGATTGTTGAATGCATAACTTGGGTCACCTTTTCAATTATTTAAGAAAATTTTATAATGCTATATCAAAGAGTTTGGTGTCCATTTTACCTTGGCTTGGCAGGGAAAAGTAAGTGTAAAACACCAAATCAAAGGCAAAAGACAGTAGCTTAACATTTTTAGTTCAGATAATGCTTACCCTTATTGAGCCATCGGAATGACCAACACAGAGCTGTCCTTTGAAAAAGATGAGAGCAGTTGCAGCTCCCATGCTCACCTGGCCCACCTCTACAATTTGAGTATGCACACAGGAAACACGCTGCAGTTGCCACAGAATTAGATGGGCGGGCACATTATAGTATTAAAGCTACCCTGTCTTAAAGAATTGACAATCAATTTTAGATATTTATCAATTTATGTTCCTAATCATATAAAGAAAGATTTAGAATATAATACTTAAGTGTATAACAATTAAAAAGATGATCCTTGTATAATCATGTTTAAAGACTATAGTCACTATCAATTGGATGTTTAAGTTCATCCAAATAAATTGATTAATAAGCATGTTGCCAAGGAAAAACCATTTTACTTTCATTTCTCTTATCTGAATAATCCTTATTTCTCAAAAGAAAAGAGCCTTTAATAAAACTAACCGGTTTGGTGGGAAGAAAATAGTCTGTGACTCTACGTAATTCTTCAGCCATCCATGTGAAACTTGATAGACGTCTAAGAGACTCTCGTATGCCTTCTGTGAAGTTCATAAGCTTCTGCTTTCCTATGAATTAGAAAATGTGGATGATTATTACAGTTTAGAACCTATAAAATTACACAGAAATAAAATAGCTGCAGGTAGTGAATATAACGGTGCTTCACTAGACAAAACAGATCCAATGGTGTTGTACGCTGGTAAGACTATTAACTCAATATGAAAATACATGTGCATTGATATTTTAAATTTTTTTGTTTGAATCTTATCTTTTTTGAAGGAGATATTCAATGTTTACAAGGCACTGATAAGTTATCAATTTGAGATTCTACTCTTTGTACTGCTTATACTGCATTATACTCATCCCTGACCAGAGTAGACATTTTGTAGCGAAGAACATTGTAGTTTCCACTTCAACTTTCTTCTAAAATGATAATATTATGGCTGTTATTGTTTTTTACCTTTTCCAGAAGTGTAATTGTACAGACAAATGCATGATAAAACTCTGTCGTCAAGATCTGAACCCGGGTAAAGAAACTGGGCTATTTCAGTAAACAAAGTTTCAAAGGAATATTTTGCATTAGTTGAACCCATAATGGCAATTTCACTCCCAAGCCATGCAAGAAATACTAAACAGTCATGTGAAACAATCTTGGTTTTGCTTTGAATCCCTTTTTCCAGAGCATCAAACAATAGATCACCCATTTTAATAATGCTTCTTGCAGCTTTTGAACTCCATGCATTTATTTCAATATCCTGCGCAAACACATTCTAGTTTCATCAGTCTATTACTCACCTAGTGTTAGAGCAAATGTAGGAAAATAACTGACTTCGTTAGAATCCTAAAAGGGTTATTCCATGTATGAACTAGATTGGTGGTTTATGTTATTGCAAAATAAGTTAGCTCAGTGACAAAAAAAAAAACACTGATAAACCAGTGACACATGGGTGAATTTGTTTTCTTGAAGGTCAACCAAAGGTTCTATGAGTTTCCCCAAAATAGATTTGTTTTTCTCAGTCTAAATCAGTATGAAACACATTTTCATCTTGAAGAGAGTATGAAGAATGTCCCCTAAACAAAAGGTCTCTACTTGGCTTGCATATGTGTGCCACATACAATGATGAATGATCTTGACTATTACCTGCAAGCATGGATCAAGCCAGTCTATGTTTTTGATCATATTCCTACTACAAGTAGATGTTAAACCAGCTCTTTTTAACAACCATGGAGTAGTATATGGTTCTCCTGTCCAAGAATAAGTTCCTCCAATGTTTGAGAGTATACTTGCAGCTAATATCTGGATCCTGCTACTCTTTCCCTGGGCAATTGCTTCCAGCAAAACTTCCATTGCTTCCTCTTTGAAAACACTCCTACCACTTGATTGTTCCTGTAAAAATATTCATATGGTCAATACTTGTTCAGTTCTTCCCTGTATCAGATTGGAGCTGATCAACATTTTAACTTCGAAAAGAAAAATCTGCAGTTACTAGGATTTTGTCTCAATTAAATGATCTCGCAGTCACATGTACACAAGACAAAATATCTTCTATTCTTATTTTTATATTAGGAGGAAGTTTGGATTCGTGATTTGAAATCTTATACTACTTACCTAAACTAGTAATTGGCATAAATAATGTCTCCTGTGTTGCCAATGGTCATGTTGATGCATATCATGCCAAAATCTGATGTTCTTTGGCATGCTACGACACATATAAAAATAAATTAGAGCAATGTTTATAATTTTTTTAATTTGTGTCCACATATTGAATTTGTATCGTTTCAGATGAGACAAAAAATGTGGCATGAAATGTTATTTTAAATTTTCTCGCAGGTATATAATTCTATTCTTTTTCTTTTTCTCCTTCATCCTTTCACCTCCAATTCTCCGTCAGCAACATGCAACCGCACGTCGGCACAACATCAAACCTATGCCATTCCTATCAAAGAACAAAACTCTTCAGTGCTCAACATTTCAATACTTATTTGGATTTGGGAACTTTGGCCTATTTCTTTTGTCCATATGACTTCAACTTAGTTACCTTTTTGAGAAACAAGTGGAAGGGTATCATCAAATATATCCTTAAACTTGTACTTGTATTATCAAGCATAAGCTGTGGCCTTTAAAATTGGGGCAAAATATTAATCTAGGACATAAGGAAAGCTAATCATCATAAAGAAAAATATAAAGAGGACAATACATGGATTTAGATGGTTCTGGTCATTGGGTTACAACCAGAAGTCAAGAGGAAATAAGAGAAATTTAAAATATAGTAGTGCAAAGGTATAATTGATGTGGTAAGACTCATAATGTAAACAATGTAGTGTATGCCACTCTATATTTCACATTAGGCACATGGAAATAGTCACTAGAATGTCTTTTGCTAATTGCCAATTGTATACATCCTTTGTTTAGCTAATATACTAATTTGTTTAGCCAATTGACAACAGGTTCAAGGCCACTTGTTGTTCTTAAGTCCAATATCTTTTCACGTGGATAATAAATTCTTATTTTAGACAGGCAACCCCAAATACTGGTTACCTTCCTTCCACAATTCAAAAGAAGTCTTTAGAACTGCATCACTGGAAACTTGGTTAAACAACTACATTAAGATTTTCAAAGCATACATCCACAATGATAAGGGTAAAATATACTCCATGGCATATCAATTGTACTTTTGCACCTTTCTCGATATCATTTTATTGTGGTAAAAAGGTATCCTTGGCATTGCGCATCAAGAATAAATGCCATGTTTTTCCATTAATTTAGCAAACACACCAGACATTATCTAAATTTACAATATTCCATAATAATCTTCATCTTTTGCTTAATTGTCTTTTAACTTAATTGAGAAATACTTCTAAGGTATCTATTGATTGAAATTTTTCATGCAACAAATAAATATAATTATAACATGAATAATCATTAATAAAGGTAATGAAATATTTTTCTCCACCAGGGGATGGAACATCAAAAGCTCCACATATATTTGTTTGTACAATTTCTAAGTTGTATGTTTCTTGTAGCTATTTTCTTAAATGTGTTTTTTTTTATGTTTTCCCATAGTACAATCATCAAAATGAGTAAAATAAAAATCATGAATCATTTCATTCTTTACTAATTTGTGCGACCTTTCCCGGGATATATGACATAAACCTTTACCAAGTCGTGTGCCACAAGTAAGCTGAACCTCTCATTCATAAAATCACATTTAGTTCCAACATTATGATGGTAGGTTAATAGAGTCTCAGCAAAGAAATTATTAAACTTTAATTTATATAGACCATCACAAAGAACACCATAACCAATAAAATGATTATGCATAAACATACTGAAATATTCACTTTCAAACTTAAAGAAGCATCCAAATATATCAATACCATGTTTTGCTAACAAATAAAAAATAAGTTTCTACTAAAAAAAGGAAAATAAAAGCTTTGAAAAAATCTAAACAATATATATAGTGTCTAAAATCAAATGATACGTTCCAATGGCTTCAATTGGAGCCTTGACTCAGTTTCCCATAAACACAAACTTTTCATTTGACGTTATGGTTTGGGTCATAAGGAATTTCTGCATTGTATTTGAAACATGAGTGCTGCAACTAGAATCAGTCCACCATCTATTATAAAGAACATTCTCAAATTTGATTCAAAACATACAAAATAACTAGGCTTACCTTTTTTAAGAATCAAACCTTTCATTTTTGGCAACCTTTTTGATAGTGTCCAAGCTTGTGATGAAAAAGACACTTGTGATCCTTTTATCCCTTCTTTTGGATTTGGACAGATACACATTTAACATTAGGTGTCCTTGCTGAGTCAATAAAGTCTAGTCTATCTTCTCGAAAAAGATTTAGTAGAGTTGCATAGAATAAAATTTTGTAGAACTGCTTAATCTTTGCTCTCTATAACAAGTGAGATTGCAAGATCAGTGTACTTCTTTAAGAAATACATGAAAACAACTGGACATACTCAAATCTTGCTAAAAAGTTATGGTGTTCAGGCATGTGATGTCAAATGGAAATTTTTAGTTTCTCCTATTTTCAAAGCAAAATAAATGTTATGGTGTTCGAGCATGTGAAGTCAAATGGAAATTTCTAGTTTCTACTATTTTCAAAGAAAAATAATTATTATATTATTGATTTTTAAATTTTCAGAAGAGGGCAGGCATTCAATGCCATAACCTAAAATAAAGCACAAAACAATGAAGACTTTACCAGCATGTCCAGTTGAAGTAGGAGATTAGCTGCCATAAGTCGATGCTCAATTTCAGTTTGTCGAATACAGGCCATCAATGAGTGCATGATGCTGATACTTCTCTGTTGCCATATCTGATGTAGTAGATGAATGCTTGATGCCCTGAAGTATTTCAGCTGATGGAATTCAGTATACTTGGTCTGAACTTAAGTCGCATCAATGAACAAAATGCCTTAGGGTATTCTATTTCCACTGTATATCCCAAGAAAACTATACAAATTTAACTTCAACATTTCCAAGATGTTTATTTCTACGTTATTATCACCACAAAAATACTGCATATTAAAGTTTCCTCACATATTAATGACTTTCACAACACTATATACATATCTTGACAAAGTTAGTTTGAACAGAGATGTCCAGTATAAATGTTAGCAATCAAGAATGCTACAATCAGATCATATCTAGAACCAGTGGCAGCAATGACTTTTAAGATTTCAATATATGCATAGCTTATAACTTCTATATGAAATGGATGGGCTTCTTCCCTTGCTAAGCTTTATATGTTGTATCACATCTGTTGATTGAGAAAACTATCCATCCCCACTTACAAATTACTGGTCAAGCATCACATATTAGAAATATTTCTATCTATTTGAAGGTCTCAATGTGGCTAACTATTTTGCTTATGGAGAGGCATTTTACATGGTAGATGTAATATGTAATTTAAGGTCACATAGATAATGCTATCTTGTAAAAATGAAAATTATCTAGCTGTACCGTGGTATTTGCAAAATCTCATGTAAATATTGCAGCGCAGCAAATTTGGAACGTTTTTCATTACTTCTTAGAAGATGAAGGAATGGTTCCACTGGTGTAAACTGTGACAGGAACTTCTTGCAGTTTCCATTAAGGTGCATACACCTCACTAGTATAGCTGCTAAAGGCACACCTTCCTCCAAGTTCTTATACATTGCAACATTCACCAGTTTAGAGAGAATTTGTGGAGAACTAATGGATGACAAATGCATATTATTAGTTACATAGTCAAAGGCAGTCACTAACATTTCAATCATAGCTATTGATGCTGATGATGGAGTCAGTGGTAGTACTACGGACTCCTTTGTGTGGCCGCCTGGACTGCAAGCAACCTCCACTAGTGCTGGTAGAAGCTCTAGATTTCGAATCTCTGAAGGTGATGGATTGAGCAAATAGATAATGATAGCAGCCTCATGCACATTTCTCTTCAATGCACTTGCAAGATTGCATAAATGAGAATCCTTCTTCTTAATATCCTGAATAATTGTTTTATCTTCTGATATAAGAAGCAAGAGAATAGAGACAGATTCCCTGATAACGTTTTCTTTTTTAGAAGCTGAAATGATCTCCAGTAATTTGTCAAGGATCTGTTGTTTTGTTGGACTGTGTTTCACATCATTTTTCTTTTTCAATAATTGCCAAATAGTTGTTATTTCCAAATCAACATCTTCATTACTTTGATCTTCTTGGAAAGAGATACTTGAAACAGTCTTTTCAAATATTCCAAGAAATTCAACCTGATTATCTTTTCCATAAATTGAATTCTCATCACACCAGTCTTTCTCTCTAGTTGAATAGTTTTTTCTTCTCCTTATAAAACTTCCTCGAGAAATGAATTCAGACAAGTTATACCTCGTACGTAGTGTAGATGAGAAACTGTGAAAGCATCTTAACTCATTTATAGGTGACCTTACAGGTGATGTCCTCGCTTTTGCACAATAGTTATAGATGGGAGAAGTTTCCACATCTTTCAAATCTAGGACTGAATATTTTTCAAGTGAGAGGCAACTCGCACTGACTTCATAGTCTTCCTTATCCACATGATATCCAAGAGATTCAAGAGGCAATGCACTGACAGGTTCATAGTGCAGACATTCAGCTAGATGGTTCCTGTTAGCAACCAGAAGATTGATGGAGAAGAAACCCAAAATAAGATAGATGGTCATTTAGCAGTTGTTAATATACCTCTCACCGGTATTAGATGCTAAAACTTCTCGGCTCGTTGACAGGAAAACTGCTGGATACTCTACTAGCTGTGCCCTTTCCTGCATCAGTACTTTCAGAAGTTGTTTCGTTCTGAGATTCATTATAAGAGAAGTTCTGACAGTTTATGATGCCCTCTAGCTATTTTATTAAGACAGAATGTGTCTCAAAACATATTTGTAAAACTGTTTAGCTAATACTAATGGACTCTATATCTCCTCTCCTAAACAAGAAGACAATGTTGAAGGAATTGCATTTAGATATCTATAACTGGTTTGTATGTCCATGGATTACAAATATGATGAACTTCTTGCATAACGGTAGCTGATAAATAATATTTGAATTCAAAAACTTCCCTAGATATTTTCAAGAGAAAAAAAATACAAAAGAAAAAAACGTATCAAGCTACTGTGAGTGTTTCAGAGAAGACACCAATGTTCAGGCCATGGAAATAATCAAAGCTTGTGCAAGGAACAAAGGGTGTTTTAGTTTGGGCCAAATAGAAAGTGGAATGGGATGATCACTTCTTATGTGCTTTGATCCTGAGATTTCGACCATGCTTCATAGCAAGAGCTGGGGCAGTGAGCTAATCTAACATAACAAGTGGGGTGATCAACTAGACCAATCGAGTGGATCGGGCCATGCAAGGGAGATGTGCCATGCAGGCCCATTGAGCCAGACAACCAACTAGGCAGGTCATGCTAGATGAATCAAACTAGCCAAAATAACTAAGCAACTTGAGCAGATCAAGTCTGGCAATATGGGCCAATAGGGAATTGAGCCAATTAAGTTAAGTGATGTGCAAATTCATATACTATTCAATATGGAGAATACATTATCTTAAAGTAATTCCAATCATACTATGAACCATAGAAATTACTAACTTGTTCCACTTGCTGTTACACTCTCATTCTCATTCTTTTTTCCATTCCATTCAACTCTACCAAACAACCTACTTTTATGATAATTGCATTTAGGCTTATAAGCTAGAGATTTTCTTATCTCAAAAATGAAAACAACAATAGACAAAACAGTTGGGGGCACAATTATAAGTTATTGTTGGATCTGATGAATCAATATGTGAACTGAAGTAAAATGGTAAATCTGGCATGGTTTCTTTAAGCCTATAATTTAATCTGTGATTAACTTAGCTCAGAATTATATCCATTTTCTGAACTTCGCCAACCCCTTGGAAGTTCGACTGAAGTAAATTGGTAAATCTAGCATGATTTCTTTGTGCCTGTAATTTAATATGTGATAAACTTAGTTCAGAATGATATATGACCATTTACTGAACTTCACCAACCCCTTGGAAGTTGGAAGGATTTATAGCACATTGTAATCTAGTGTCTAACTGAAGAATAAAAGAAAATGTTCTAGATATTAATTCTGGCTATTATTTATTAGTTGAAATCTTGAGCTTATTTTTCTAATTCAATAAAATGCAGGTCTCTGTTTAAATCATAAATTACCTCTAAATCAATTTCTTCTTCTGAAGAGGCATTATGTGAGTAGAAAGAAACAGGTGAATCTGATTGAGATTCATCCAACATTTCCTGAAGGCATCTAATGTCGAAGTTCTCCTTTATCTCCCCAGAAAAACTCATGTCCAAGTTTAAGAAAGTGTCGTCCTTTTCTGTGAAATGTCCTCGATCTTCAGAAATAGATGTGGTGGCCTCAACTGTTAGTTGTACATCATCTTTGACATTTAATGCATAGACCATGTTTTCCTGCAAAAGTTATCTTAATAATAATGTTGGAGGTCCTTAGGCACACCTGGGCATATGCGTTGTTACTTGCAGCACAATTTGTGAAGCAAAGTTTTGAGTACTGATTCTAGATTATATCAGTCTGAATGCCATTTCTACATGCCTTATTGTCAAATTGGGACTGATTTTGAATCAAAACTGACTTCTTTTTCTTTTTTTGGTTCAAAATATTGAAAGTTTTGGTTACTTACAGAAGCGAAATTTAACCCAGGAGGCACTTGCTTGAGAGAGTTGAAGCACCTGGCACTGGCACAACTTGTACATCTGTTCATGCAGAGTGACCAATAATAAGAAACCACGTTAACTAAGCAAATTTCAATTCAGGCGTTTGGACCCCTAGATCTACTGCAAACAAGTAGATATATTAGAGGAAGGCAAATCAAGGTCAGTACACAAAATTGGAATCGCAATCTTCAGTTGCCACTAGTCGAAGAATGTTCAGTGGGCATTTTATTCTCATTAAAAGGCAGCAAATCAAGGAACAGATGTAGTCCGCACAAGTGATATATGAAGCATCAATCACAGCTAAATCTAGGACCATGATGGATCTAACTGTGAATGAACAATAGTTAAATAACATATTCTTGGCAAATGGAAGTTTGCCCAAATAATTAATGTTCCGGTGGCATAAAGGTACACATGATAAGATTATTAATGCAATTGTTTTTAAGTTTTATAAAAATATGGGAAAGAAAAGAATACTTTTTACCAGGAACGATTCATCTTTTTTGTCGGCAAAATTTTACAAATATTACTCACCCATGCTTATTCTCTGCCTCTCTGTCACCGAATTCATCATCTGAGCAATCCCTAGTCCATGGGGGAGTTTCCCCATAGGAAACCACCTGATAGTACATCAACCAATCTTTATACTTCTTCACATGTTGCCTCGCCATCTCTTCATCATCACCATCATCATCCCCAATCGCGGAAGAAGAAGAAGAAGAGGAAGGAGAAAAGAGGCTCCGCCACAGGGCCGGCGCGAGCTCCTTCCGGAAGCAACTGGGGGAGACGAGGAGGGAGTGGAGCAAGTGCATGATCATTTGCCACTGATCCCCGCTCAGTTTGCGGGCGAGAGCGAGGTAGAAGTAGGCGCAGCAGACGAGGTAGCGATTGTGGACCCCGGCGGTGCTGCCCTCCTCGTCCAAGAGTGCGGGCATCTGCAGCATCTTCTCGGCGGCGGCGAGGCGGCCGGCGCGGTGAGCGGGCGAGATTCGAGGCAGCAGCGCAGCCTCGATGTTGTCGATGCCCCAGTAGAGGTTGGAGAGGACGGATTGGTCGGAGAAGTCGAAGAAGGCATTGTGGGAGACGGCGAGGGCGCGACCGCAGGCAAGGTGGAGGGCCCGGCGTGCGGCGGGATCGGACAGGAAGCGGTTGAAATGGCGGTTGACTCGAGTGATTAGGCGGCGGACGGAGGCTAGGTCGAGGCTGTGGTCGCAGAGGAGAGGGAGAGGAGGGGGCGAGGGCGAAGGGAAGAGGGAGGAGGCCATCGGAGATTGAAATGCAGAGGCGAGGCGACAGCGGGGCGGTGGATGAGAGGGAATGAGTGAAGAAGTGGAAGGAACGTTGGCTCGTGACTGCATGCGGACAAAAGAGGGCGCAGGACCCGCAGCCACATGACATGAAATGACGTCAATGAAGCACGAGAACGAGAAACAACCGTGAGAGACGGAATGTTTTGTTAGTATTTTTTATAAAAATAAAAATAAAATAAAATGTTCTTAATATATTTAATAATTTTCTAAAAATATATTTTAAAATTTTACTAATGTTAAAATATCTTTCGAGATATTCCTTTGCCAGTAATAATATAATATAAAGTACTTATTTGACCTTTTTAAAATATCATCTAAATTGAAGTATTTAGTTAATAAATTAAAAATATAAAGGTTTAAATAATCTTACTATATTATTAAGAATCTGACCCTAATACTAACCGATTTCTAATTAATTTGGTGAAGCTTATGATAAAATTACGTTAATATCCCTCAGTTGTGGGTATTATTGAATATTTTTCTCATTAATTAATCATGGATCTAGAGTTCGA
>JBBPFQ010000075.1:6523028-6539881 GCA_037974815.1 Kaempferia elegans
ATATTTATAAAAATATTAATTTTTTTTTTTCAAGAACGTAGCAAATATCCTGCGCACGCACTGTGCAGCGCAAGACACACACACACACACATATATATATATATATATATAGAGAGAGATGTTATTCTATCGGACCTTATACGAGCGACCATGAGCAATATCTGATGTGTGCGACTTGATGCGGTCAAAATCTAATTTTTTTAATCTCTCTCTCACCTGCATGCAATAATTTTTCTCTCTTTCCTCTCTCATCTGCATGCTACAACTTTTCTCTTTTTCCTTTCTCATCTGCACTAGCTGCAACAGCTTGTTGTAGCTACTCTAGTTGATGCAACTACTTTGAAGTAGCTGCTATGACTGCATGCAATCATAGAAGAAAGAAGAAGGATTTTGCTACAACTGCATGCAATCATGGGAGAGAGAAGAGAAAATTTTATTTTAATTTAAGATGAAAAAGAGAAAATTATTGCATGTAAATGAAAGAGGGATTAAAAAAATTTGAGTTTTACCGTGTCAGATCACACACGTTGGATGTCACTCACAGTAGGGCAGGAAGCATCGGGTAGGGTAACATTCTTGTGTATATATATATATATACACACAAATTGTTAAAAAAATAAAATTTACATTTAATTGAACTTTATATACACACACATTATTATACTTTTACAAAATTATATATATAATGATAAATTATTAAAATTTTATAGAATTATATATTAGCTAGACCTATTCATGTACATATAAGCATTTCCTTGGAAAAGAATTCAAATTAAAGGACACTAATGTAAAAAAAATATAAGAATGGCGTTCAAACCCTTCCCTCCATTAAGAAAGAGTAAACGCCTTACCACTAGACTGGGAACCCAGTTTTTATGCAAACCAATTTCTGGTTGTTTAATAAGTTTTTACCGGCTTACACTATATCTGGTTTTCCCCTTTAACCAAACTGGATTTGCTATTGGTTCTTGGTTTGACTGATTGAACTAGCCAAACTGAGCCAATTTTAAGAACATTGCCCAAGACATTATACAAACAAACCTTTGAAATTCTGACACCATAGTTCCAAGCAACTAAAACAGTTGAAGCATTGAAGAAGTTACATTAATCTACAAGTTTTCATGCAAATATATGTTGAACCGAGAAGGAAAAAAAACAGTTTTGAAGGTAGACAGCCATCTCATTATTCAAGAGGCAATTAACTAGTAGTTTGAAAAAACCAAGGTCCATGGGCACACAGTTAAAGAAAAGGGCAAGGAGTGATGGAATATATCTGCTAAGTTTTCTTAAAAAAATAGTACAGGATAAAAAAAGCATTGAATCAATTTGGAAGTTCCTGTTATTCTGAAACCCAAGGTGCGTTGTCCAGGGTATTGATAGAAAGAGAAGTTAATGTTGGTGGTTTCTAGCTCAAATTGTGAAGATATTCAGAAAAATTGTTCAATTGAAACTACAGCAATCAACCACTAGTTATTTCCTGTGTCAACATTTACTTTTATGATTTTATCCCTCACTTGCCTGACACAAGATATTACAGTTCATATTGTGCTGTTTATCAATAGCTACTACTAGTAAGTAATCATGGAATCTGAAATTAGACCAGTATTCGAGTCCTTTAGAAATGTGATCCAACTCCTCCAAAGGACAAAAATGTCTCTAATAATAGATCCTGCCAGGTCTAGCAAAGAACTAACAACTCACTATTGTATTGTTAAATAAGATCCAACTCATCCAAAGGTAGCATGTGTTTCTCCTCATGATATGTCTTACCCAAGCCTAGGAAAGAACTAGCTACTACTGCTACTAGCGTGAAACTCATATGCTAAATATTCTTTAGGTCATCTATTATTTGTCTGTGATAGTTTTTACCTTTTTGTATAACTGGTAGAACAAATAGCAAAATATCCAGCTCTGAGAAGCTGGCACTTTAGCCAAGGCTAAGATTTGGCAATTAATTCACCTAGAACTTGCTAGTTTGCTGATAATCTTTTTATTGCCTTTGATAGGAAGATGAACCATCAAAGTCAAAGTTAGAGTCATGAAAGAAGAAAGGTCAATAGAATAGAGTCTGAAAATCTTGGTAGTCAATAAGTCATGGATATTAATCAAATAACCAATGATAAGCCCTGTGTTGGAGATTCTAAGGGTAAATTTTTTTCATAATAGTTTCTCTTTAATCACCAACCTCTATATCTCTTAAAGGCTCCAGTTTCCAATATCAGGAGAAAATGCTCTATTATGCCATTGATTAGCATTTTTATACCTATCACATTTGGAATAACATTTTTCTTGTAGATTAGATGCTATGCTTCATGAACTACATACAAATGTCAAAGAAGTCTTACCTTCCCATCTTCAGCAACAACTACTGGATCAGAACCTTGAGTGATAACTGTAGTTCTTTTGTGTGTTCCTGATGCTTTTGGCAATGCAGAGATTTTTAAAGCAATCTCTTCAACATTCTCAGTCTGCATCACAATAAGATTCAGTTCCCAACCCAAGCTAGCACAAGCAAAATGAAAGGAGCATACCTCCCAACTTCGAACTTTTGCAAAGGTCCTTGCTTCAGTTTCATTTCCAAACACATAATCCACATATCTGTAGTAATACACCATATTTTGAGTGTCCAAAAAACTTCAGTTCGTGTATCAGATGAAGGGGCATTGTGAAAATGTTGATAGTTTCCACCATCAGTTAAAGAAGTAAAATAAGATCTTCACATCTTACTAATCCAATATAAGTAATACTCTTAAAGAACCAGGCCTTACAGGGTTAATTAAAAGGAAGATACATTTTGTTTTTGTCCCAATCAAGATCAATTCAGGTATTTCTACCACATACATCCATCAAATTTTGAAATAGAAAAATTCACATTTTTTCATCAGAAAGATTATGTATTCTCTTCATCTCTGTTCCTCCCACCTCTCCCTCATTCTCTTTTTCTACTCTCCCTCTCTTTATCTCCTCTCCCTCTTTCTTCTTACACCCTCTTTCCTCATCTCATACCGTTTATTCTTTCTCTGTCCCCTCTCTTCCTCACAAGAATGCCACTGCCAGTAGCAGCAACAATACTAGTATCGATAACCTCTTCCTCCTCCCTCTTCCTCTCCATTTCTCCCTTCTCTCCTTGTTCTCCTTTTCTCTTATCCCTCTTTCTCTCTTTATCACCTCTCCCTCTTTCTTCTTACACCCTCTTTCTTCATCTCATTCCCCTTATTCCTTCTCGCTCCCCTCTCTTTCTCACAAGAGCCCAGCTGCCAGCAGCAGCAACACCACTATTGATCACCTCTTCCTTCCTCCCTCTCTCTCCATTTCTCCCTTCTCTCCCTCTTGTTCCTCCCTCTCTCATCCTTTTCTTCTTCCCCATTTCTTTCTTCTTCCTCCAGTCCACCTTCTCACTTTTTTCCTTCTTCCCCATTCCTCATCCCTATTTCACTTAGGGAAGAGCTAACTGCAGCATAGACAAAGACAACCAGGGAGAGAAGAAACGGCAAGGGAGGAGAAGAAAAGGCAAAACATTAAAAAATATATATATATATTTTTTTCAAAGAAGCTTTTTAGTAAAATAATGTGAACTGACTGTCCCAATTAGCATTCCATCTGCTTGTCATCAAGAAAAAAAAATGTAGTTAATTGAAACAATTGCCTGGTGTAAGGTGTGGCTGATTGAAGTTAAGAAAATTAACACTATGGCATAATTTTCCTAAGATTTATGCGATTAACTAACTATAAGGGAGATGTATAGGTTAAGCAACAGATCAAGAAAAATGATTAGAAGAATAACAAATAGTATACAGGGTGGAACAGGAATACTCACGGCAAGGCCTTCTCTTGAGCATCTCGGAAGAACTCGCAGATGAAAGGAGCAGAAAGGTTCATTGAAAACACCTATTAACAATGATAGAATCCATTGGAACCAAAAATGATCTCTTGAAGCATTAGCAATGTCATAGGTGACTAAACACGAATTACCTTATTTTTGGCAGCAACATGTTCAGCCACAAGTTGAATAGAATCAGGAGACACCGTTAAGAAAAATCCAGCAATGTAAATGTACCTGGCCTTTTCAACTGTCACAATTGGGCAAAAGCAGAAAATATTTTTGACATCCAGCGTTCAAAAGCAGTTGGAGAAAGGATGTTGTAATCATAGAATGCAATTATTTCACACCTTCCATTTGCTAGGCAAAAGTTCCAATTGCTTCAAAGAATAACATAGATAGACTTAAGCAACCAGAGATTGAGGACATTAGAAAGGATTGCAGAGTAGCATTTATCTGAATACAGAAATGTCAAGACAAGATTGCAAGCGTGGGCAATTGAGGATGACCAGGTTGTGGTTTCAAAGTGTTTGTGCAGACACAAACGAAGTTCTCAAGTCATGGATGAGTGACATGTTAAGCTTGAAAAAATGAGAATGACAGTATGTGAAAAGCCAAGTAAATGTTTAACCATGACACTGTTATGAAGTAGCTATGAACAAAGCTTCTGCGAATATTGGGATAGGTGAGGCAACAATTTTTTCTCTTTGTTCGGATGCATAGATATCCTATTTATCCATCACTCCGAAACACCCAATCAATTTTTTTAGTTCATTTGTCTCATTTCCCCTAACTTTCAACCACTCTGTAAAGAAGCAAATTAAATTGTGCCCATTATATCCCAGGTCTGCAAAACTGCACCAAAACTAAACCATTGATATAAAATTGCATCCCTTGTAAAACAAGGATAAGCAGTTTCATTCTAACATTACAGTAAGGCATGGTTAGGAGAAATTACCTAGTGCCCAGTTCTCTGGTCTCTTTAGGTGTTCAATTTTGTAGCAATTCGCTGCAGACAAATTAGCAACTAGGGACCTGCTTATCGTTCAAAAGGTTGGATTAAAAAAGATGTATCTACTGCAGATGCACATGACAAGAATATCAAAAAACTTTTAATATGGGCATGTGCTCTAAAAATTAATAACATGACATAAAAATCAAGGTAATTTTTATGTCCATCATATTACATAAGAAAAATTCAGTACAGAAGAAAAAAATAATAATTTCTACAAATTAAATAGGAACTCATCAACATGATAGACGTCAACTAATCAAGCAATCTTGTGCCCATCATATTACAAGATTCAAATGCGTAGAATTACCAATTAATATGACAGGAATCCATACAAAATCCAATTTCTCCTTATTCCAGTTCCATAACAATTAATTTATATTGCTTGGATATAAATCAACCAGCAAATACATCTAAATAAATGAGAATAACATATATTTTTATGAAGTTGAACAGTGAAACATCTACAAGGACTACAACTAAAACTAGCTTTTACCCATCAGTGAAACCATATGGCCAAAACCACACAAATAAATGATAGTACTCTCGTGAAACAATATATCAGCAAAAAGTCTGACCAACCAATTTGAAAGCTATATTAGGGCGTGAGAACTTTGTGAGGGAACAAGCCCAACTCACTAGGAGCTCAAAATCAAATCCTAGTAGCCTGCATATGGTTCAGTGACAGCTTCCACCATCTTCATTCAAATCTAGAGTAGGATTGTCAACTTTGATAACAATTGACATGATAACATGAGAGAACTAATATATTAAGTTCATCTCAACACATGCTTCATTCAAAGTTAGTCAACAAGCTAGCCTATGAACCAACACAAATAGCCCATCACTTTCAAATCCAATGTGGGGCGGCTAAATTGGAGTGCTAAAAACATCCATAACTAAAAAAAATGGTACATTACCTTACCTCCTAAGAAAACCATAGAAAACTGAAATCGCCCAAGAGGCCCAACTAATGTATCCACCTGAATCTAGAAAACTGGACACCTTTATCAAAAAATGCAAGAAAACGCTTAACTTACAATTGAGGTTATGTAATATATATTGTCTGAATTTTTACCAATGCTTGATGTGAATATTAGCATTGTATTTCAACCATTAAACTTGAACCAACATTTAAAATTTCAAGTTGTATCGGAGTTTCGATTTATGATAGGAAACAATACAATTTCAATATCATATCATGCTGTGTTGATACTATTTTGATTTTTTTAATATAAAATATATTAATTAAAAGATATTTTTATTAATATTTGATTGCTATAAATGTTTACAATGTTGAGTTCAAGTTTTGATATTATCTCATGAGATATTTGATGCTAATTGAATCTTTTGCAATAATATTGAATATATAAATTTAAAATTTATATTTTTATTATTATTGCACATAATTAAACAGTCTTAATTGCAATTTTATTGCAAAGGCATAAAGTCCAAGAGCTTACATTTATAATGGTGATGAAGATTGATCTTCAGTTTTAAGTTTTATTGCAGAGACATCAAGTCCAAAACCTTGCATTTATAATAGTCATGATTTCGACATCTTTAGATATATTTTGATGATTTTAAGGATTAATTATGTTACATATACATATATATATATATATATATATATATTTTTTTTTTTTTTGAGAATATGTAAAAGTGTTGTATAAATTTTCTATTATAGTAAAAGTATAAAGGATCATGATTGATATATTAGGTATATATATTATAATTCTTGAATGATGACTTTAATTCTTGATCTCTATTGACATCACAAAGTTAAAGCGGGAAAAAAAACTTCTAAATACCAAATTTTATCTTATTTAAAAAATTTATATTTCAAATATTTTTTAAAATTTAATAATTTAATTAATTAAGTCAAATTAAACAAATATTTTAAAATTAAGATTGAGCAAAAATTGATTTAGGAATAGCCATAGTCCACCAAGTAGACATGGAGATTCGTGATCAAGTTCAAATTGGTTTTAATATAATTTATTTTGATCTGTTTATAATTAAACTAAATATATATAGAATAATTAAATTTAATCGTAGTATTTAAGAATTATATTATATTAAATTTAATTTTCTATCTTTCCTAACAATTCATCTCCTCTATCCTTAAAGAGTTATTTTTCCTTCTATCCTTAAAGAGTTTTTTTTTCTCCCTTAGTTTTTGTATTTTTGGACGAGTGAAAGAGAGAAAGAAATTAATAAAGGAAAATAAACTCCATTCTTACAAAAGGTTATTTTTCCTAGTCTATAGTATTCGGGTTTAACATTTAAGAAGGGAAAGGAATTACGAGGAAAAGAAAAAATAATTAACATTTAAAAAAAAGGAATTAATCAATTTTAAAAATTGAAATAAAAAAACGCAACATCCTACTATCCCGAGTTAGGTTGTGCGAAGCAGCGAGGCCTCGCGACTGTGCAAGGTCACACTACCTCGTGGCCAAGGAAGCCATCATGGCCTCGTGGCTCTGTCTAGTGCCAATCGACAAGCAAAATAGTAAATTCCGTCGGTGTTGACCTGCATGACTCAATAATTTTATTGTGACTTGGACAAAATACATACTAAAATATATCATTTTCAATTCAAATTAAGAAAACTAGACAATATGGTTGTATTGTCTTCTTTAAATTTTTATATATCAGAACTAATCGTAACAATTAGAATTTTCTCTCTTTATACTTTGAATTTCAATAGTAAAGTTGCAACCATATGACCTTGTGGTCACGGGTTCAAGTCACAGAAATAACCTCTTGTAGTATTACGTACAATAGGCCCTTGGGACCACACATTACCCCACATTGACAAAAGATTCATGCACCTGATTTCCTTTTTTATACTTAATAGTTTCAACTCTAGTTGACTGGATAGATATAACTATAGAATTGGCTCAATTTGATTATGTTATACAACCTTATCCAATTTGCTATCATTTTATCGTTAAATATAGTGCATTTAAACTTAAGAAAAATTACTAACTGAAACTTCCATGGAGATCACTCTCCAAGGAGATCTCTTCTGTGAGCTTAATCAACAAGTTGGTGCAGCATCAAAATCAAAGTTATACACATAAACTTCGAATTATATAGGAATACTGGGTATCCCACAACTAAAGAATAATAAAGCATATATGGTATAAGAGGTTTGTTTTAAACATGACAATTGATTTACAGGAGATGAGATGGAAGATACAAAAACTCACCTCTCACCGCCAACAACACAAACAGCACATGTACCAGTTGGAGCAGTTTCGTCCTCATAATAGTGAACCTGATAAATGAAGCCAAGAGAATTTCTAGTAGCGAATCATACAAAAGAATGATGAAATAGCAAGCAAAGAAGCAACCAAGGGTGGACTTACATTAACACCAGCAGCAGTTGAATTTCTCTTCATTTCATCTCCAAATTTGTCCTTCCCAATGCAACCCATGTAGCTTGTTGCACCAGGAATTTGTAGCATCCACTATAACCCATGCAGCATTGACAGTGTTAGATGCACAATAATTTTCAACGAATATGATACTCACAATAGTGCCTACCTGAGCAACCCTGATTGAATTTTGAGTCGCCCCTAAATAGAGAAATTAGCCAAGATGAGGACAATATGCATAGGGCTCCAGCATTATTAACACTTAATGATATGCCTTACCTCCAGCAATGTATTCAACATTATGCTTTGCAGCTAACTCATCGTACCTGGTCCAATCAAGGAAATTTTTGGTTCATCCATTGACTGTAATAGAAGTGAATGGTATCGGAAGGAAAGATAACAATTGCTAGTACGAGATTATACAAGGCTAAGAAAAAATTTATTGCCAATTTAACTTATATTTCTAAGTCAATACATTGAGTAAAGAAAACCAAATATCTCCAGAAGGCCAAGTGAACAGAAATGGCTTGTTTAAAGACTAATATTAATGGAAACCTACATGGGCAGATGCTTTTCCTCCGCCAGAATTGCATCATTCGACTTGATGTCATATCTGAAAGAACAAAACATAAAAATAGGCATGTCTTCTGATCAAATATGAAAGCTAAAGAAAAAGAAAATTAGTTTAATATCCAGGTAATGCACCAACAAGGCAATAAACAACTTATCCTCTAAGGAATCTATCATTGAATTGACTGTAAAATCAAAATGTCTAAATTATCAAAAATATTGTGTATTCTAAATGCTACCACCAGCTTAGCTGCAAACATATATAGATAGATAGATATAGAAATAAATATAGATAGCCGTAAGGTAACTTTTAGATCTGGTTGCGACATCAAGATTGAATCGAAAGAAACAGATTCCACAAACGTCGAAGCGAGAAACGGGGAAAAAAGTAAACCATAACAGGGAATTGCAGAAAGAAACTAATGTTCTTAAAAAGGAACCAATCGAATCAAGAAAATTTCCATAATATGCACACAAAAAAAACTACTAAAAATGATATCTTCTGTCATGATGGGAAGGTTTCAGATTCACCAGATCCCCGACCAAAAGTTTGCTTTTGACTGCAAATGAACACAGGAAAGTACAACTACAACGACGAGAAGCGACAAACACCGATCCGTGGAAAAGATGCCGTAGATGATGAGATTCAGCAAAGATTCGCATAGAATCACCTGTTGAGAAACTCTTGGTCGACGACAGCGGAGATGTCGAGGAGGGGATTCCCCATGCCAAGGAGGACACCTTCGCAGGCCATTACCCTGTCTTGGAGTATCGACGCAAGAGCGACGGGAAGCAGATTGACGAGGAGGAAATGGGCGTGAGTGAGTGGCGATGGCTGTCAGGGTTACTGTGCGGGATGACTCTTATAGTGGATCGCGAGGGTGGCGCATTTTGTTCGTTGGGTTTGGATCCGATCTGATTCAAGCAAGCCTCATGATAGGTTGGTAGGTGCGGATCTGTTCCGTCGCAAGATAATCTCGGATTCCGACCCAGATTACTCCGATTCGGGAAAGGTCGTTAAGTGTGGTTCTGTTTCCCTTCCAATCTTGGTTAAATGAACAATTGAAAATTTGTTTGATTTTTTTAATATTTTAATTTAAAAAAAAATGATTAATTTAGGTAGGATTCAATTTTAATATTTTTTATTCCATAAAATTGAATATACCAAATTTTTAGATCTAATCTAATTTTTATTTTTATTTTTATTTAAAAAATAAGTCGTCATAACCATTTACCATTCTTATGCATTTCTATTTTATCCACCTTTTTGTTTTTAGCAATTCTTCCATTTATAAGTTTGCCAAAAAGCTATCATTTGTATATACATGACACCAACAAAATACGCAGATTTCTCAAGATCAAGTTGGTATAAACGATTCAGTTATCAACTCCAAGACACACATCTTGACTATAGAATGCTAAAATTGATATGCAAAAGTTTAGATAATCGGTAAATTAAGAATATATTTTTTAAATATTAATTAGGAGTAAAAATTATCGAGCTAGAAGAAAATGCGAATGCATTGGTGAGTTACTGGCCAATTAGTCATCGATTGGAGTTTTAGCTAGCATACATACATTCTCTGTTAAATAAGAGCCAATTTGAACCATTTACATAAATTATATTCCTCAATCCTCAATAACAAACACAGTTGAAACCATTTTATGCACATTGAAACATGTAAAATGTGCCAACTGTAACAACTCAAGACCTAAAAAAAAAAAATGAATACACAAAAAAAAGGCTCATCTATCATCAGCGATAGCACATGCACAAGGAGTTGCACTACTGGAGATCTGAAGCAACACCACAGTGGTTAACTTGCATAGAATTGGTATCTTCACTAAAGTAAGCATACGATGCCCAGGTGACAAAATACCACCAATCAAGTTTTTTACAAAGCAACACTTTCTCCCTCTGTAGTTTCAAATACTGGTACAATAGCAGAGGACAGCTCCACATGAGAGACGCGAACAGCACCAATAAGTCGTTCCGGTAGCTCATCATAAGTATTTGCCTGTAATTTCCAAGAGCAATTTACTTGTAGATAATCTCATGACAATCAACATGCGCTCAGCAATTTCCAACCAGTAGATCAGTAATCAGCAGTTGGAATGTAAAAGCCACGAGGAAAATAAAGGAGTGTATGAGGGTGTAAAAGATAATTAGCTGCAGCACTGAAACAAAGGAAGATTAAAGTATTGTTGCTGATGGGTGGAAATGGAGGTCGCGATTATGGGGCTGACGCGACAAAGTTAGGAGGAAAAAGGAGACACAAGATAAATAATTAAAAATAGTATGATAAAAAAATCACTAGGAAATAGAGAAAAAAATGGGAATTTAATAGCTTTAGAATGCAACTACAGTCAGGTAACTATACTTGTGAAGCCCATTTTATGATTTAAAAAACTAAAAGGTATGGTTTTGGATTGGGTGTATGTAAAAAAAAACTTGGAAATCTAAAATTTCTATATTCGATTTGAAAAAATTGTGGCATCTAGAATTACCAGACCTACATGCAGTTAAGAGAACAATAGTGGATGTGCTAAAGTTAAAAGAGACTCTTCTTCTTCCCTCAGATGCTGTAAATGATTTTCTTGTCTAGACAAGCAACATGTAGAAATGTAATCTATCTGGTAGTCAATCCATTAATAGGAAATCACTGATGATTAAACAAGACAACAACCAAGTGACTAAATTCCTAATGCTCATGTGCAGGAGAGTTGGTCAGTCCTAGAAACACAAGGAGTACCCTAAGGAGATTAGACGTACGTGCTATGCTGCAACCTAGGTATAAAACCCATGTATTTTAACAAAAACACATGGATGACAGTTAGAACAAAAGATGATTTGCAATCAAAATGGAAGAAAAAATTTAAATGTGTAATCATTCCATAATAAAACTATCACATGGATGACATGCAACATATGCATGAAAAACTATATTTTATGAGAAAAAACCTCCTATAGGAGGACGAAGAAAATAATGACAATTTTATTATTTACATTCTGATAAACTTTGATTTGTAGTCGTTCATATAATTGCAAGGGGATGTTGCATGAAAGCAATACAGGAAACTGCAAGTTTACCTTTTCCTTTAAAATTGTCAAAACTAGAAGTCTGAATGACAAGAAATGAGAAGATAGTTAAAGAAGTCAAAGAACCTGTATAAGGAATGCCATATCGACCACTAACGATGTGATAACACCAAAAACAAGCCCCAAAACTCCATTAGCTACAGTAGAAGAACCAATATCAACATCAATCTGCATAAGGTTAATTAGCCTTAGACATCATTTATATGTAAACATTAATTTGATTTCTTTTACACCGATATGCCAATGGACATTGGACAACATCTGCAACTTACTTCGAGATAATTTAATCCACGAATGTAGGTACAGTCAACTGCTTTGCCTAACAAGCAGGGAGTACTTCCAACACTCTGGCGGACAATCCAGGAGCCCTGCAAGAAAATGTGTTAGTTATGATGCAAGCAACCATAGCTAGTAACTAACCCTCTCAGGCATCATGCTGCTTAATCCAAGCTCAATGCAGGATCAGAAGCAAGATGTTTTGAAAGCCAAAAATTCAGAATGGGTACAATGTGATTTCAATTTTACATTGTGCCATCAAAAAACAGATTTAAGACGAAGATAGAAAACCTTAGGGACAGGTGGAATAAGCTTGAATCTACTATAACTCATCATCACCATCTCAAGTTTATATACATCGTATCATAAAACAAGGAGATTTAAGATGAAGTTCAAACATTTTAGACACTGCTGGGATAAGCTTGGATATACTGTTCCTGAACTCATCGTCACCCTCTCAATTTTATATGCATTGTACCATAAAAATAAACAGATTTAAGACGAAGTTCAAAAACCTTAGGCACTGCTGGAATAAGCTTGAATCTACTATTCCTGAACTCATCATCACCATCAACAAAAAGCTGGAGTAATGATCCAGTAACCGGTGGTTTTGACACAAAGTAGAAGACCATACTGTAATGAGTCGAAGCTGGAACCTGCAATAACATTAAATCTATTATGACATGGGTTCAGAAAATCAAGAAAAGGAACATTTATTAATAGAAAACAAATTCCCGCAAGCTGGAGAGATCCTTGGAGTTGCTACATTTTTCTTCAGGCAACAACCAAGGCATTTATCCTTCTGAATGAATCAAGAATATATCATAGTCTGACAAGACAAGTCTAGTATTGGTACAATCATGTTCCAGCTTGATCTTGTTAGACCAAGCTGTTTTGATGTTTAACCAATGTGTTATACCTTCATGCTTGGGCAGTGTAGTCGGTAGAGTTTAAGTTGAGCTGATAAGTAGGCCAAGTGATTGGATACATGAATTAGATGAAGTTCAAGTGGGTAAAGGCTGACTAGACACTTGAAAATAAAAAGTTCAGTAGGTGTTGACAAATGAAAAGTTTAACAATTGTTGACATGGTGAAAGTCCAATAGAGATTGACAAGTGATTAAAGTCCAAGCAGATCAAGGTTAACTTGATGTTTGATAAGGGATGAACTCCAGGTAGGTAAGGTTGACTGAATGTTTGGAAAGTGAAGAAATTACAGGTCCAGATGGTAGCAATTTGAACTTCTAGAGGCTAGGCCTCTAGGTGAGTGAAAGTCTTGAGTGTTAAGATACATCCAAGGCTACGTAAGTGGAAGTCCAGTGGGTTAAGGTGGACCTAAGACTAAACAAGAGTAATTCTTAGTAAGTGAAGGGTGATTGACACTAGTCAAATGGTGAAATCCTAGAGGCTAGGTTTCTAGGCAGTCTAAGACCTAGTAGGTCAAGATTGACCGACACAAAGCAACCAAGGTCTCTTAAGATAGATACGCGGCCTCTTGACAAGATAAGGAAGTCTTGGAGGCATAACCTCCTAGCACAGAAGTCTAAGTGAGACAATAACTTAAAAGTGACTTGTAATTTGGATTCCAAGTGGAATTGACTTAGGCGAAGACTTGGCCTTTGAGATGGTCAAAGTCCATGATTAAGTCGATTGATGATTGTGTTGACCCAAAAGTTGACTCAAGCTAGATTACCAATGAATAGAATGTTTGTGTGCGTAGGTCAATCGATGACTATCTATTAATACATAGAATGTTTTTGAAATTCCACTATGTACTAATACAATTGTAGACATGAGCAACCAAATTCTCAACAACAATCCAACAACTGGTAGATAGGATGGAAATGAACTGGTAACTCAAACAACAATGAACACAGGAATATGTGTTTGTCAACTTTCATCAAAAGCATGATCGTCAAAATCAACATGATATGGACTAGCATCAGCAAAAGATGGTTTAATATTTCTTAAAAAACTCAGCATCTCAACAAGATTGACATATAAATTCATAAATCAAGAAATCTAAAGAAATTTTCAATAAATGAGTTACATTTCACTAAAAACAAAATGGATGAAATCAATTAAAAATTGATTAAAGTGATTTGATTTTGGAAAAATCATGTTATTAAGCCAACTTCTCGCTGATCTCAACACCAGTTCTGGTGGACTCCACTCTAACGTACCTTTAATTTCTCCCCTTTAGGTAACTCGAGATTTACCATGAGCACGAGGATTATCAATACAACCATGTCACCACACGCTAGACATAGTGTTTCACTCACCTATCTCATCGCTCAACAATAATCTTTGGAGATTTAGAATCTCTCTCAATAAGTGGCATAGGAGTTGTTCTTCCTTTGTATAAACTATCAGATTGTAGTTAGGGAACCAAATAAACAATAGCCAATATTTAAGTCAGTTCTTCCTTTGGTGCACCACAACAACCACCACCACCACCATTACTAACACAAGTCATGTTTGTCCCAATTATTTAAGTCAGTTTGAAATATTACATTTAAGTTAACCATTACATTTAAGTCAAATGTAAAAATGGCACCTTTGAAATATTATCAAATTAGTGTAAAAGGGTAACATATGAAAAGAAATTCAAAATCAATTGGATTCAAAGTGATTACAATGGAAAATTTGAGAACCTTGACTTTGTAAGGAAAAAAGGTTATTCTCATAAGTTTTCTTTATGTAGAACTAAACCCGACCATGATTCGGAATCGTCAGTTAGACGGTTCATGTTCAATGATAATTTTTACTAAATATATATAATTTTATTGTTAAATAAATTATATTCCTTTTTTATACAAGTTATTATTCAAGCTAAATAGTTTTTATCATACAAGTTATTGATAATTTTTATAAATTTAATATTAAATGAATAAAATAAGATCATTGAGTAATTAAGAGAGTTAAATAAGATTAATAAATTTAATAGGTTAAAGGTAGAATAATCCCACTTCAAATAATTCAAGACAAATAGATTGTAAAATTAGCTTTTAATAGAAAGGTAGAATAATCCCACATCAAATTATTCAAAGCAAATAGTTTAAAAAAATTAGTTTAAATAGAAAGGTAGAACGCTCGCATATCAAAGAATTCAAGGTAAATAGGTTAAAAAATTAGTTCAAATAGGTTAAAACATTAGTTTAAATAGGAAGATAGAACAGGTTAATTAATATAGAACCATACCATTAATATTACTAAAATATTATAAAAATATTAAATTAAAAACTATAATTAAAAAATCTAAATAAAATTTTAAAAATAAATTTTTTAATGAACCACCAGTTCACCAATTAATTAGCGGCCCAACCCCTAGACGGATCGGTTATTGGGACAGACCCGATGACTCGAGTCAATGGGTAACCGGCCCGTTGACCTAGTTACGGGCCCAGACTGAGTCCGGTAAGGACTCAGCCCGTGGGTAGGTCTATGTAGAACATCACAACAGAACAATATTATAAAAAGAACAAACATTTACAACAAGTTGCATGAACCATAAAGGTCAAACAAGCCTTCTTAAGCTTGTATACATGATTTAGAAATTTAAAGTTTTTAAATGTGGGTGATTGCTCCACATAAACTTCTCTATTAAATCCATTTAAAAATGTCAATTACATCCATATGATATAACTTTTATACGAGGCAAATGCTAAAAGTATCAAAATGGATTCAAGACGAGCTATGGGCGCACATGTCTCATCATAATCCGATCCTTCTAGGTTAAACTCACGAGCAACAGATGAGTGCAAGGGATGTGTCACGGATCTCATACATGTATGTAAAGTGTGTGGAGGCAAGAAAGCTTGACATGTCTTATATGTGCAATAGATGAGAAGTCCAGCTGGTGTTGGCAAATGAAAATCCAACAAGGGTGGTTAGCATGGAAGTCTAGGTAAGTCAAGAACGACAAGATGCTTGGAAAGATAAAGCCCCAACACATCTAGGGCGATAGTGTGCTAGGCAAGGAGATGAAGTCCTCGATGCAAGTAGCTTCTAGGCACATGGTGAACTCTAGAAGGCTTGGAAAGCCACTTGGCATGAAAGAAGAGTTTGTGAGGAAGTGTTTGAGCGAACATGTAAATCTGCATTGAAGGGATTAGACTTAAGCAAGAACTCAACCTTAAATTTGGCGTCAACTAACTAGAACGGATTTTTAGTTGATTTGTAAGTCTTAGAAGTGTTGACTGATTGGTGGCAGAAGCAGTTAACTTATGGTTGACTAATGCTCAACGGTAACAAATAAAATTACCACTAAACTGATGGATGTGACCAGCAATCATCAAATCAACACAACCAATCAGCTAATGGTCAAGCAATAGCCAGGAGCAGTCGGCTACTCAGGAAAGAAGGCTGATTTCACAAACAGAATTCATATTTGGAGCTATGGCTATATATATGGGGTTATGATAGCTATGGCTGAGTAATCCACTGATGCAAGGCACGCTGGATAATTTTATAAGGTACTTGGAAGCTTGGGAGAGGCCTATAAATATAGTGTATATTGACTATGAAAAGCATTCAATTCACAACAAAACTACTCTGCCAAATTCTCTACTCTCAATCTGTAACGCCCCAAAATTTCCAAAAATGATTTCATAATGATCCTACGATTTTTCTGGATTTTTAGAGTATTTTTATGGAATTTTTGGAGTACCGGAAGTAGCAAAAATAAATAGAG
>JBBPFQ010000075.1:6539981-6559688 GCA_037974815.1 Kaempferia elegans
GCAACAGCGCCCAAACCGTCTCGAAGGAGTCCGGGCGCCCGGACCAGCCAACTTCGTGTTAACTAGTTCGGTTCCATCCAACTCGTTCCGGTTCCATCCAGCTTGATTCGATGGCTTGAGTGATCTCGGACATTCGGAATATGGCTCACCCGAACCTATGTTCCCTTCTTCCTCGAGCAAACTTCCTGCCCAACTTCTCGGCCCTCGAACTGTCGCACGCATCCTTCTCGCTCTGCCGATGTACTCTTCCGCAGCTTTTTATCCCTCGGATGCGCTGAGCCCGTCGACTCTCTTCCGCGTCATTTTTCTCGTCCTCCGCGTCTTTCGCTCGACTTCTTGTGTTTTAAACACAGGGTCTAACCTAACTTGGTTGGTCATATCAAAACCACCCTGGGGACTAATAATAAAATCACCTAAAACCACCTAAAATGCTAAAAATCAAATTGTCTATATAAATGTTTTTCTTATTTTCTCATGTATAATATTTTCTTATTTTCTCATGTTATTTATTATTATTAGGGTTATGAATATTAGTATTAGCAATTATATCGAAAGGGTACCTTCTTGTACATGAAAATATACGCAAGTGAAGGTCATATGCATAATACCATAATTAATTATTTTTTAATTTTAAACTTTTTATTTTTTTTTCTGAGATTATACCTTTTATTTTAATAATAATAATATAAAAAAATAAGGATAGAAACTTTGAGAGTTTGACTTTAATTGAATAGTGTATCGATATGTTATCGTATGATTCCTATGAAGAATTGGATAGAGGAAGGAGATAAAAAAGAACACAACTATATTCCTAACTCCAACATAAATATATCTACTGAACAAATGCTAAAATAAATAATAAACATGGCTTCAATTCATTTTGATGCAATTTGTAGCATGACAAGGGGTGTTGAATGTTAGCAGTGTTCTAAATGGTGGTTGCCAAGGCGACCACCTAGGGCATCAACCGCACCGCTTTTGCCTAAGGTGTTGCTTTAGGCTATCAAAGATGAGGTGAGGCTAGTCAGGCGAGTGAGGCAAGCTAGGCGGTTAAGGCAGTAGGTGAAGCGGTCAAAGTCAACAAAATTTAAAAAACCCTAGATATAATAATTTTCTCTCCCTTCCAAAATACAAATAACTCTACCAACCCACCTTCCGCCAAGAACCACCCCCACCGCCGCTGTGTCGTCGGGCCTCCGCCACAATAACACACTAGGTTTGCTTTTATATATTTCAAATAAGTTCTTGTTCAAGTTTTTGAGCTCTTATTTAATTTTTGAAAATTAATGGCAAAAAATCAGAAACAAACGGATGCGGAATTGAAGCGAAAGTCGAGTGACATTGTTTGGAATTATGGGGTGTTGTATTGTAAAGAAAAAAGAAATTAGATCACATATAAAATTGTGTAAGAGGCATATTAAATGAGTTTATCAAATGAAGCATCATATTATGGGTATTTTAGGACAAAGATTAAAGTGTCCTAAAGCATCCAATGAAGACTAAAAAAGAGTAATAGCTTATCTTGAAAATATCAAGAATAAGAAGCAAGAAAGGGTAGAAGAACTGTATTCAATCGAGAGATTTAACTACTTTTATTATTTTTTTTAGTGATAAATTTTTAAGGAGTTGATAGATTTTTATTATTTTTTTATAAAATTGCACAGGCTTGTGAAAAGAATTCCATAGAGTTCTATAAACTTTTTTGCAAGACTTTTACATACATTTGTAAATTTTTTCATGGAACTTATGGTTTTCATAATTTAATAATATCTTATAAGTCATTATCTAACACTCCCGTCAAATATGACTACCAAGAGAAAAAAAATTATTGTCATATTTTTTAATTTGAAAATTATAAAAATATATATTTGGGAAAAAAATAACTCCATGATATTTTTGCCATTTTCTTTTTTATTTCACACATTTTAATACTCTTCTCGTGGCATAAACAAATACAAATGAGTAATTATTACAAGAAGGTAATAAACCACTTTTATAAGACTTCTGGACCAATCAAATAACAATCTGTGGTTGTATCTACTACATGACGCGAAGAAAACCAGGTATCCCATATGCCATACCAAAAATCCATCCAATTGAAGAAAAAGAAAAACACGAGAAAATATCAAATTTTCCCATCACACAAACAAAATACGCACATAAAAATCGGCGATCACACAATAATTAAAAGGTAATTAATGCTCAGACAAGATTGGATGCTTCCAGCAGTAGATTCAAAAAAATACAAAGCGCCACGATTTCTTCGGGACGAACAAACAATAAAGTCAAACAGTATAATCCTAATGGATGTTCACCTGTGCAAGAGAGAGATCGAAGAAGAGTAAGGGAACGAAAAGAGTCGCTTGATTAACCGATGGAGCTCGGATTCAACGGCATAGGAGGTCGATCTAGGAGCAAAGAAGAGGCAGAACCGTGAAGGAAAAAGAGAGGCAATGATGGTCGAAAAGAGAAAGGCGTGTAGGATTAGAAGTCCATAGAAATCTCAAAGATGAACAGATTACTTTTTCTTCCATTTTTTAAAGTTTACCAAGGGTTTAAAGTTACGTATCGATAGAATTTTAAAAGAATTCATGAAAATCTATTGAAAGTATGGTTACCAAAAGATTTTCATAGAGTTTTAAAAAGTCAAGTTTCAATATCACATGACTTTTTTAAACTCTATAAAAATCTAATTTGGATACCACTAAATTTCTATGGAGTTTATAAAAGTCTAAATTGAATAGACCAGGACTTTTAAAATCCATAAAAGTCATTGAAAGTAATTAAAAATCCAACATTAAATACACCTCCCTAAAAGAAAAGAGAGTAAAAGTAAATATAGTTGTTCATGTTGAGGATGATGATTGGAAAGTGGACAATGATTCTTCTAAAAAGAAGTCAAAGCACCTCCGGCCTATTAATAAGTTGACAACCACAATCGATCCAACAAAGGCAAGACAATAAAATATAAATGATGCATTAAAGTTAAAGTTTATAATGATGTGCATATGTACCAGACAAGATGGATTTATGAGGCGAGGATTCTTTTTCATGCAATTGACAATCAGAGCTTTAGACAATTTATAGAGACGGTTAGCCAATTCGGCCTAGACTATAAACCTCCAAGTCAATATCTTCTAAGCTTAGTCACTTTTGAAGCACGAAGTTAAGAAGACCAAATTATCTCTTAAAAGGTACGGAGAAGAGTGGATAAAAAATGGATGTTTAATTATGATCGATGCATAGACGAAACGCAAGAGAAACATTATGAACTTATGTATTAATTGCAAACTAGGCACTTCATTCCTTGGTTCTATTGAAGAATCTATGGAGGCACACACTAGGGGTCCGGGGCTTACATTTTCGACTTTGTACATTAATGAAATTGACCCTCAACATGTTGAAATAGTGACGAACAATGCGACAAACAATATGGCGGCGGAGTTGAAGGCTACACAAACTTGAATTTTTGGACCTCTTATGTGACACATAAAATCAACTTCATGCTTGAAGCAATTGGGAAGCTACCCATATTTAGCAGAATACTTGAGAAAGCAAAGACCCTAACAATATTCATCCATACACATCATAAACTTTGACTATAATGAGGAAATATACCAAGGAGAGGGATATTGTGAGCTCAGGGTGACTAGATTTGATACTTCATTTTTTACCTTAGAAAGTCTGAAAGGCAAGCAAGATAAAATAAAACTTATGTTTACATCTGAGTAGTGTGAAGAGAAAGTGACATAGACAATGATAACAAGTATCTCTTTTTTAAATGTTATTTCTTTGGCTTGGAATGTTTTTACCCTTTTAGTGAAAATTTTACACCTTATGGATGGTGACAAAAAGCCTTCAATAGCCTTTTTATTTGATGCTCTTAAAATAGCCAAGGAAAAGATTAGAAAGGATTTCAAAAAAGAAGAAACTGACACCCTTATTTTGAAGATTATTGATGAGAAGTCTAAAAGTAGACTTGATAGTCCTTTACATTATGTTGCTTACTTGTTGATTCATGATTTTTTACTGCAAATCCAAGCATACAACATTGCATTAATGTTATGAATGAGTTTCTTGAATTGTGTTGAGAGAATTTTTTCCACCGACGAGACATGCAATCTACTATTTATAACGATGAATTGTTGAATTATAAGAGTAAATCCAGAAACTTTGGAAGAAAAATGACGGTATGAGAAGGTGGATGTGTACCATGACTTTATATCCGTACATCTCTTTCCTTTATTTCTATTCACTAACGTATATATCTCTTTTACTTATTTTTTGGTTGTTATTTTTTCACCTCTTTACTTTTTTAAGTTGGATGGTAATCCAATTATGGTTATGACACTAAAATTATAAAACATGGCAATGATATTTCTCTCTTTGACAAGTAATTAGTTCATCGGGGTGTAAAAAAAATTGGAATCAATTTGAAGGGGAAAGTAGTAATTCATAAATTATGTTATCTATCCTTTCTTTTTATTAGTTTTTATTAATTTTTAAATTGTTTAGATATATACTAAGAGGATGAATAGACTCGAGACATCAAGATTGAATGATTTTGTTATGTCAAATTCAAGTCAGTCTTACGAAGAAAAAAAGTAAAACAAAAATGGGCAAAGATTTACTTCTATCCTCTCAAGTGAAGCTTTGGCTTGTTGATGGTGATGATGAAGATGAGGTTGAGCCGGGTCTGAGACTTAGAGAATAGTGGCAGAGGTCTCAGGAGCGGATAAAGAGCTACAACAGAATAGTGGCAAAGGCCTCGGGAGCGGATAAAGAGCTACAACCAAGGAAGAGTGTAAGGAACATCCCATTAAAGAACTTGATGCAGATTTAGATACATCAAAGGAGGAGAAGGAAGAAGATGTTGATTTTGAGTCTGATGATGAGAGGATTATGGATGTACTTGATAGTGCATGTGTAGATGATTTAGAATATTAGTTATGTTTAATCTAATCCTTGTTGGCTTGTCATAATATTGGATTAAAACTTTGAATTTTAATTTAGGCTTTGATACAAGTAACGATATTAATATGGTGATGAATCTTTATTAATTATCTTGTTAGTTGCATTTATATATTTATTTGTACCTTATATAAATTTTATTGCATTGAATGGAACTTATTTATGCATAAACATCATTTAATTACATGTTACATAAATAATGATGACTAATTATAATATTATATATATATAATAATAATAAAAAAATTCAATCACCTAGGCGGAGCCCCACCACCGTGTATTGCCATTTACAACACTGAATGTTAGTATGACACGATATTCACCAATATGATTGAGACAACAGTATAAATTAGCTGAGTAGTTTCGAGTTTCAACGATACTTTTTGACCAGCCACTTGACACTGTATAAGATTTCATACCATGTGAAAATCAAATATATATGCAAGTTTTTCTTCTTTTATATTTCTATTTTAAGTGGCTGTCGCATTAAGATGGCCCGAGGCCAAGCACACATTAGGCAGCAATAGGCAAGGGCTATCCTGATTTCAGTACTTTGATACCTCAAAGATCAATGCACAATATACAAATTATAAACTAAATTTCATTTTATGAAATAGCGGTAAACTACTTGTGATCTTAGCATTCTGCAAATAACATTAAAGAAGATACCTTCAATGGCAACAAGCTTTATGTTGATACTCAAATAGGAAACAACTCAACAAGAATCAATACGTTCATGCAGAGGAAAAATGTAAAACAATAAATTAGACCAGAGTATACAAAACTTACTTGCACATTTATGACAAACGAAAAGAGTCCCTTCTCAGAGGCAACCTACATTTCCAGTTGATCAAAATTATAGCAAACCAAGAATTTCTAGCAAGCTGAACAATGAAGTAATTAAAAACTGCCTATTTATGGCAATTCACCCCCAACATATCCAGTTATAAAAGTGCAAGCCTTCTTTAAAGCAGATGGGATTACTCAGATATCTTAGTCTCATTGACCATTGAAGTTTGGATAGTAAATATTCACCGTTAATTTCTATTTACAAGATTATTATGGTTGCATGAAGCCCACAAAGCACTTGCAGTCATCCAAAGTTTAAAATCCTCTTTCAGAACTTGATTTGTTCCACCACCAACCATTTCTTGTATCCAAATATAAGTCAGACTCAAGCATAAGTGAATATTCATCAAATAGTAAAAAGAGGCAACTTCGTCAATACCAAGCTACCAATCATTCCTATCATTCATGGTGCTTTATATGAAAAGTAAAACTTTGATACAAGTATTGACAAAACAGTATAAGCACTATCCTGACTGTCCCACTGGTCTCTCAAATATGCCGAACCAAAACCAACCAAAGTGAGGTATAGTAACATAGGTTTATATTTCTAGTAGACACTAGAATATATAAAGGAGAGAATGATTTCTTGAGAAATTTATTCTACAGGACGGTAAAAGTTAAGGTTGATGCTTATTTATTTTGGTACAAAAAAAAAGTTCTTTCTATGAAGTCTATGAAGTTTTGAGTAGTCTCCACTTTAAACTCTTAAACCATGTTGGAATTTTAATTTCTACCCAGAATTTTGGTACTCCTTCGTATCATGCTTATAGTATTGCCATTTAATACTTAGTTAATTAAATTATTAAAAATAATATAATTAATTTTACTCAATATAAATTATATTTTTTTAAATAACTACTTAACTTTTGCAAGTTAGAACACTGGAATGAGCAACGAGAAATGAGACATCTTCTCGTCCTCCATAAATTGGGCATGCTTTACCTTCAAAATTTTGTAAAATAGAAGCATGTTCTGAATTTGAAGGTCCGAGAAATTTCGAATTTTGATGATGTGATTTTATTTAAAATAAGTAAATATTTTTATGTAATTAAGTAAATTGTATTTAAGAGTATTTGCTAAGAATTTTGAGTATTAAATATTAGTTTTAGTTTTTTATATTTGGCACGATAAAACCCTATATAAAAAAATATTGGATGTGAAATAATTTAAAGTTTGTTCTATGTAATTAAATTATTAGAGCGGAACAAAAACAAAGGCATTCAAAATTTTTCAAATTTTGAGACCTAATATATTATATTTTAGATTTAAACTAAAATTTAAATTTTGTAATTAGATTTACTTAATTTAATAATTACGAAAAAAAATTTAAAATAAATATATAAAACTAATTCAACTAAATTTAATTTTCAATTTTTTTATGGAGTTTTTTGAAAAAAAAAAATAACATTGTCTAGTCAATTTAGGTCTATTACAATCATACTTATAATTATAATGTATCTTAAATAAATATAATTTTTTATTCAACTAAAACTATTATTTTCTTGTTGTTTGTTCACTTATTCTCTCTCGTTCTTTTCAACATTACAAAAGTTAAAGCATAAGAAAATTCATTAAATATCAAATTTTCTTATTTAAATTTATTTTTAAAATTTTGTAGATAACAAATTAAGCTAAATGAAATAGATATTTTGAATTCTGTAGTCGAGTGAATGTTGGATTAGATATGCTGAATAAGATTAAGTTAGTTCAAATCTAATTCAATTTAGATTTATTTTGATTCATTTAAAATTAAACCAAGTTTATAAATAGGATAAACTAGTTCAATCATAATTTATTAGGCTAATCATGTTATAAGGTTAAGAATTATATAGTTATTAGGTTCTTTTTTTTTTTTTTCTCTTTCACTCCTGCATCTCATGTGTATCCCACCCATAGCCACTTATGGCCGCTCGTTGTCCGCTGACACTCATGACCCGCCATTCGCAATCATGTATGACCACCTCATGCCCGTCATTCGTGGCCACCCACAACCACCCCTGCAACAACAATTGCACTCGTCATGATTGTGTGATAGTGCTCTCTCTCTCCGATATCTTCTTTGTCTCCTCTCCTTCGATTTTTCTTCATTTCTTTATTCTTCTCTTGCTTCAGTGTATTAGTGTCGCTGCCAGGGGTATTATTTGTCAGTCGGTGGGCAAAATAATAAATGTTGCCTGTGCTGACTAGCAAAGATCAGTACTTCAAACACTACTCTCCACTAAATAGAAATTATCAAGGCATTGTTAAACAATATTAAGTACCATCATCAGATGGACACATTCTTCCTTTCTATATGAAGTGTTATTAGGAATCAATATATTTACGACCAATTAGATCTAAGGATAGCTCCTTGTTTATTAATCATAACAAATCAAAATTAAGCAGAGGATGCAATGATTTAGTTGCTTAATCATATATTCTAAGGTAAATATCTCTAAACGGTCATATTAAATTATTAGAAGGGAACAAGAAAAACCTACTTTAACTGCACAACCTTTTCGCCTAGCAACATGGTCAATTCGCTTTACATCCTTCAACCAATCAACAGCTACGAGATCCATAAGATGCCTTCCAGCAGGAATCTGAAACCCAAATTACAAATGAAAATTAAGAGCAAAATCATAAACATTAATAGCATCATCGATCCAGATCCAGATCCAAATAGAACCTTTGTTTTGTCATATATGAAATTTTTACTTCGAACTCTGAAATTGTTCCCATCTGATATTCTCCAACAGTTGCGGCTCTTATCTTGATCATCACACCGTAAATTTCCAGAAAATGCCGACAAATCAATTGTCTCTGAAGGTCCTCGCCCAAAGAAATATTAAAGATTTGCCGACAAAGCATCAATCAGAACTACCATATTATCAAATGTGGAGAGGATATACACAAACCTGCCTCTTTAAAGTCGCTGACATGTTTGACATGATACATCTGCATGTATTATACACTCGCATCAACAGAAATAAAGGTAACATATGAATGCCATAGAACTATCTTCCAACCTCTTGCTCAGCACGCTCCGGAATATGAAAATCCTCGTCTTCATCGGATTCTTCATCCAACATTTCGGAGTGTCTGCTTGCTGAATGCACTGGATATAGTGTAGAATTAATCTGGACAGAGTTCACTTGTCTTCTCTTATTCTTCTTCGTAGTTACTACTGGTGTTGTCATATTGACCATCAATGGAATCTTTGATACATCATAGTTTTCATCTGTTTGAGAAAACCATTCACGGAGTCCTATAAAGCACACGGTAATTAGTCAAAAAGATAAAATAAAATAAAGACACCTGCAGGGGCGAACAGATATAGAGTAACTACAATGAATTAAACACATTAATTTACTATGAAATTACTTGGGCCACTAACATGTTTGAATCTTTCAAGTCAAACAAGAACAAACAAACCAATACCAACTGAAGAGGAGAATAAGCATAAGCAGCAAAAACAAAAAACAAAAAAACAAAAAAAAAATCCCCATGCCTTCCCTGCCAATCAGTAGAAGTAAATAAAAGAGGTCACTTCTTTATAGAGGTCAGAATTTGAAAGAAGTTATATCATGGAGACAAGAAAAATATTCGATGTCTTAGTTGAGAAAGAGTTTGGAAAAGAGTAGTATGTTTGAATTGGAAAAAAAATGGAAAGGTAAAACCATAAATAGAAAACTTAATCTATCACAACAAGGGGCATTATACTGCATTAAACAAAAACACTGAATTGGGCATAATACTGAACTGGACATAATTAAGGCAAAGCCATAATGTAGAGAAGATGCATAATTCAAAATACTTATTCATTTTTAGAAAATATAATTCAGTGAAGTAACAACTCAATTAGGATATTAAATATTTTTCCAATTAAAAAGAGGTTTTAGTTGCTCAATTAAAGATTAACTATACTTCATTGTCCTCTACTATCACCCTCACCGTCTTAATAGTCACCTTTCTACATATCAAAATTATTGAAACCTAGCGTATCCTTCATGTTTCAAAATTACCATTCCTCCTTCCCAACATATACAAAGTTTCAACCATTGTTCACTTATTTCAATTAATTAAATAGAAATAAAAGCTGTCAGATAGTAACTTTTTGAGTAGCTTGTTCTATTAAAGTGGCAAATTAACAACATGATCTAATTAAACCAGCCAATATGCTGAGGGGGGTTAACTCTGGAAAAGAAATGAATGCCAAACAACTCTATAACAAATTCTGCCATGTAGAGTTCAACTGGATCTCACCTAAAAATAAATAATCATGACAACAAGTTTCCTAAACATGTTCTCAACTATTTACAAATAGAAAGATCATACCAGCAACGCTATTTAACATCTGAATCAAACAATATTGCTGAAATGTTGGGAGATAACCAACAAGCCATCCTTTCAGATCAATTTGCATAAGATGTTGCACTTGTGTCCGCGGTCTCCCATTGTGAGATTTTAAGGGGGAAATTTTAAAGCCCCCACCTGGAGTACAAATAGAAATTTCAAGGCAGATAATGTACACAAATTGGGGAGGAAAAAGAACAGAGAAAATGAACATGTACTCTCAATATGAGCTCTAACAAATCCTGGCTGTGGACTACAATTTGTATGCTCCCTTGACCGGAATAAAACAACTGCAATAACATAGAATTTGTTTCTAGAATATTACATTTACACGAAGTGTTATAGAGATGATAAGACAAAAGGAGAGTCTCAGAATATATCACCATAACTGCCATCATCATTCCGTCTCCAATAGCGCACATAACAAAGATCACGAGGCCAAACAAACCTGTCAAGTAATCAGAACATTTATTCAGAACATGAACATGGGTATAAAAATAAGAAATACTTGTGTTAAGAAAATTGAGGAAATGATAAATAATGTACTGCATCAAGAAGATAATTGTTGGTGTAATCATGTCAAAAGTTATTGAGTTCAACCAAATGTTAGGAAGATTGTTGGTGCAATTATAACTCAAATGGTAAACTTCAACCAAGTGGTTTTGATATTTGAATAAAGGGTTTAAATTAAGCTTTTATATTGTGTTTACTAATGAAATTTATCAAGAGTGCAGATGCAGATCCTTGACAAAGATATTGCACGTGCAAATGCAGTAGATGAAAGAAGTCCAAGTATATTAAAATTAAACGATTACTTGGCAAACAAAGGAAAAGTGCAACAAGTGTTGACAAAGTAGAAGTCCAAGTAGCTAAAGGGTGACCAAATACTTAAAGGTTGGAGAAGTTTTTATTTGGTTATTAAAAGCAGTGTTTAAAATACCATACCGGTCGGTACAAACGGAATTTACCACTTCACCCGCCAAACGACACGACACCCATACCGACATGAGGCTCCGCAAGGTAGCAGAGCCTCACACAAGGCCGCCACATGCCTCACATAGCCATGAGGCCTCATGGCGGCATTTTTTTTATTTTCTTTTTTATTTATATTTTTCCTTTATTTTCTTGAATTGTTATTTTTTTAAAAATTATTAATATTTTCCCCTCTTAATTCTTTTTTCCTTTTCCCTCTATTAATTTATTTCCTTATTCCTTTCCTCCTTAAACACATAAAAAAGGCAGTCAATGTACGAAGCTCCCGCCATGCGAGGTCCCGGGAAAGGATCCATTATACGTGGTCTTACCCTGTTTTTTTGCAAAAGGCTTCTTCCGGGATCTGAACCCTTTAAATCACAGGGCAACAATTTTACCAGGCCAAGGCTCCCCTTCTTCCTCCTTAAACACATGGGAAAAAAAATAAGAATAGAGTTTCTTTTTCTTGGTTAATTCTTTCCCTCCTTCACCCGATCACATGAGCAAACACAAAGGTCACGGGAGAAGCCCCCACGGTGTAGTGTGTGGTAAAGTACTCAAGGAGAAATAAAGAGGATAAGGGTTCAAATCCCAAATAGAAAGAATATCCTAGAGGTCAACTTCTGAGTGTTTATAAAATGTGCTCTGGATTTATTCGATAGGCGAACGCGGGGAAAGCTGCTACCTCTAGGATTAGTCAAGCGAAGCCAAACACTTGAAAAAAAAACAACAAGAGCTATAGGAGAAAAAATCTCTTTAAAGATAGAAGGAAAACTACCTCTTTAAAGATAGAAGAGACAGATTGCTAGAAAAGAAAATTAAATATAATATAATTCCTAAATACTACTACTAAATTATTTTATATATAAATTTAATTTAATTTTAAACTGATCAAAATAAATTCAATTCAATTCAAACCTACTTAATTCTAGTCACCATAATAAGATTCCAATTAACCCTAAATCAACTTTTATTTGATATTAATTTTAAATATATTAATTTAATTTAACTTAATTATTTATTTATTTTTTAAAATATATAATGTTTAAATAAGATAAAGATTTAATATTTAAAAGATTTTGTATCCTTTAGCTTTTGTGATGTCAATAGAGATTGAATATTAAAGTCATTATCTAAGAATTATATATACACACACAAATTTGATATGCTGGAAGACATCCGTGCACAACGCGCGTGGGTGCCTCTCTACATGGGAGGGGACATCCGTGCACAACGCGCGTGGGTGCCTCTCTACATGGGAGGCGCCCATGCGCGTCGCGCACGGATGTCGCCCCGAATAAATTTATTCTATATAGATATAATATTCTTTTACTATACAATAGAAAATTTAGCCAACTTTTACATATTCTCAAAATACAAAAATTACACTAATCCATGAATAATTTAAAGTTTAAAAATAAATATAGGGTAACAATCCTTAAAATCATCAAAAATATATCAAAACTGAAGATCAGTCTTCATTACCATTAAAAATCAAAGGTTTTGAACTTGATATCTCGGTTATAAAACTTGAAACCAAAGATCAATCTTAATCTTGAGTACCATTATAAATGCAAGTTCTCTAACTTGATGCTTTTGCAACAACTTGAAACTGAAGATCAACCTTCATTACCATTGTAAATGTATGTTATTATACTTGATTTCTCTACAATCAAATTATAATGAAGACTACTTAATTATATACAATAATAATGAAAATATAGATTTTAAATTTATACATTTAACAATTGTTCAAAACATTCAATAAGCCTTGAATATCTCACGAGATAATATACAATTAGAAAATTTGTAGGTGTGCAACAAATTTGGAAAAGTGGTTAACTCAATCTTAATTGGCACATTAGGATACTCTTGTGCATAAAGAATGACTTTTTTTGCAAATGCCTATTGAAACTTTTCAAATTAGAAGTTGATACATTTATTAGTTTTATATTTTAGAAAGTTGTGCGCGCACCAATTTGGTTAAATTGACATTTTTATTGGTTGTCGTATTACCTATGTTTCAATTCATGATCTGTATCCTATTTGGCCATATAATGCTTATCTAGATGTCTAATCTACTTAATTGCTATTTGTTTAAACTTACATTATCACATAGAATAAAACCTATATCTCATTTCACTATAAATATAGATTAGCTTTATTTGCATATTGAGATATAAAGACACAAGTGAGATGATAGGATAATAAGTTTTGTCAAGGATGTTTTTCATAATACATTTAGTTGGGTCAAATATCATCAAAATAGATAAAATGATGAAATTAACCAATCATGGCAATCATGAAATTCCCTATATGATATTTAATTAGAAAATTGAAAGTATGTTTCTTGATGGAAAACTACTTGAGATATAAGTTGAATTGTAACACTAAGGTTTTTGTATAAGTATATTTATAAAATTTGATGATTTCTCAACTTATGTAAAAATTTTAGTGAATCTCTAAATTTTAACTTTTGTATACCTATAGGCCTCGATCAACTTGGTCGATTGGAGTTCTTTGCAATTGAGAATTGACTAAACTACCGTTTCAATTTAGTACAATTTAGTCAAAACTATTAAAACATATTTCTTTTGTTGATCTTCAATAGATTGAGATCCCTAAACATTAAGCAGGTCTCCAAAAATCCTAAACTTCATTGTTTAGTTTTAAGGGAGATAATTATTAAAGTTTAAAGAGAGAAAACAATCTCTAAACGAGAGGAACATATCTTCAAGGGGTAGAAACACTTTTTTAAGGGAGGGAAACGCTTTAGGCGAAGAAGCATGGATTGAATGGGAGACAAAATCAAAGTTTGAATTTGTCTATGCTTTGACATTTGGTTTAAAGTTCATTTAAATACAAGTGATAATAGAGTAGGGAATCGAGCCCAATAACATAGAAGGATCCATATAGCCTGACTCTACTTAGTGAGATAAAGGTTTGATTGTTGTTCATCAACACTTGATCCCATTAACAATTATCAATTACAATTGGTATCAAATTTGGTGCAAGTTTCTAATATAAATTTTCGTTGTTCATCTACAATTGGTATCAACCAAATTGCATTATCTTCCTTTAATCTAGATTACATGATAAATTGTTTTCACTTCGTATATTTTTGTTGATTTTTATTTGTTAAGGGGGAAAAACTAAAAGGTTTAAAGTTAGAACCCTTTCATGAGAATAAAGGGTTTAAGATAAAACTTTTTATTTTACCCTAAAATGACTTAGGAAATGAACTTTGATTAAATTGTCAAAAATAATAAAAGGAGATTGCTAGAAATCGTGCCTTAAATGGTAGAGTTCGAATAAATGGTGTTGAGGAGATATTTAGTGGAATCATACCCCAAGTGATTGCATTCGACCAAGTGATTTTGATTTTGAAGCAAAACGTTTAAGCTATACATATATTGTGTTTGCTAATGAAGTTTGTCATGTGTGTAAGTGCAAGATACTTGATAAGATACTGCAGGTGCTATAGATGAAAGAATTCCAAATGGGTCAAAGTTGACTAGATAATTGATGATCGCCAAAGTTTAATAAGTGTTGGCAGAGGAAATATTCAACGGGCTTGGGCAAAGAAGAGTTCAATAGGGATAGAGAAGAAGTCCAAGATGACTTTGGTAGAGAAGTCTAAGTAGGTTAAGGGTTAGCATTGGAGAAGTCCAAGAAGTATAAAGGTGACCAAATTCTTGACGGTTGGAACACCAAATCAGTCATCGAATACCATGCATGTGAAAAATACTCGGGAGCAAGACTTCTTGACAGACAAAGAAGCCATAGAGGCAAAACTCCAAGAAGGTGGGGAACTCCTGCAAACAAGGAATATCCAAAGGTAAGGCATCATGGCAAACAAGAAAGACTTGAAGGTGAAGCCTCTTGGTAGAGGAAAACCTAGAGACAAGGCCTCTTGGCATTCTTACTGAAGGTGAGGTATCTTATCAGATAAACTTTAAGTGAGTTGAGAGTCTATCAAAGACCTATAATTTTAGACTTCAGGTAACCTTTGACTTAAGTGAATATTCGACCATAATTTAGTTGTAATCAATGATCCATAGATGTTGAGTCGATTATGGAGTTAGCTTAAGATGAAGAGAAGTTTTTTTATTAGAGTGAGCCAACTAAATGTGACTTCGGTCAACTAAGGTAGATTGAGACAAATAGGCAATCAACTAGACTCGCAACAGTTTTGGAGTCTCGAAGACTATAAATAAAGGGGCACAAGACACTTGTCAAGACTAGTAGAAAGGCACAAGGAAAGCTAGATAAAGTGTTCATTGATCTCGTTGTTGTTTATAATCTTATTATTGATTATGTTCATGCAAGCTTAACATTTTTTTTTGTTGTTGCTGTTGTTGTAAGAAGTGATTTATAAAAGGTTTTTCTACTCTGAAAGGGAAAAAAAATAGTAGAAATTTGCAGGTGACTCTCCTTGTGAGTTATAAATTGTAGAGTAGGAATAGAAGGTCTCAAACCATGTAAAAGGAATTGTGTTAGTTATGTTTATTTGTACTGTTGCATTATTTGTTTCCATTGTGCAACTAATATCTAACCAAGATTGTTCAACTTCAAGTTACTGTTTTCCCTCCTCCCCCTTTAGCCGCCATTAAATTTGCTAGAGCAATAGTCAAAGTGATATAATACGTATAAAACTCCCCATTATACTATTTATGTCCAACTCCCTATATAATCTATAAAAGTTATCACAGCAAAAAAAAAAAAAAAATAAGGCACTACAATTAAACAAAACACTAGAAATAGTTGGACACGTAGGCAATGATTCCTTCAACCTCAAATAAGCACACAACCAACAAATTGTTCCACTTCCTATCAGAACATCAACAAGAGATAAAGAGAAAGGATGAATTAAGAGGGATTTTAGAAAATATCTATCTAGTGATTTTCCCTGAAGCAGCACATACAGTAGCTCAATAAACTAAAGGAAAAAAAAGTAAGCCCTCAAGTGTCTTCAAGGAAAGATGGAGAGCACCACTTAACCCTTTGTTAGGAATGCCAAAGGGAGAACATGATCATGTCTTTGTTCAAAACTTCATTGAAAATGATTAGTACAACTCAACTCTTTTCTAGCAACCTGAAAACAAACAGAACATTTCTCTCTTTAGGTCAGATCACCACTTGAGATGGGGAAAAAGAAAGAACATGAGGAAAACAAGCATCACAAAGAATAAATATGAACAATTTAAGAAGACTAATAGCTAGGAGCTCCCCACCCAAGATGACCGGAAGAAGACAATTGCCTAGAGAGAAGAAAGATTGCTGCTGGGAGGACTTGTTTAAAAAAAATGAAAAATGAGATCTGGGCAGATCTACTGAACCAATGCAAAAGAAGATGAAGATTAAGCAAGGACTTCAAATCCAGACAAAAGGGCGAAGTAAAATGACCGAGAAACTGTTGGAAAAAGATCATAATAAGGATCATTGAAGATGAGAACAAAAATCAACTAATTAATAATGATATAGATTAGGACAAATTCTTAGGCTTAATTTTAGGGATTTTTTCCTAAGTTAAAGATAAGATAAAGATCATAGAATTGTATATCAATGGAAAGACAAATTTCTTCATAATTCTTTTCTATTTTTTCTGAATTCATAGTATCAGAGCAAGGTCCCAATCACACCAAGAGTTCGACCATGGATTCATCAAAAGTCCCTTGGAACCATCGATGCAACTTCTAATATGAATCATTCTCTACAAATTACCCAACACCAATTGAATGGGTCAAATTCAAAGAATGGTTTCAGTCTGTTCTTATGGTGATTCGAGCAAAAGGAAAAGTGGGTTATCCAACTAGTGAGATGTCGATCCTAAAAATCAATGATGCAGCGTACAATGCATGGGAAACCGAAAATTCCATTGCCATGGCTTGGTTGATTATTTCAATGGAGCCTCAAATTGGAAGAACTTACCTATTCTATAAAAATGCTGGAATGCAGTCAAAGAGATGTACTTGGATCTTCAAAACACATCCCAATGTTTTAAAATCTGATCAATTCTACACAATGTTAGTGGCTGATTGATTTATGGCAAGAAATGGATCTGATTTATACAATTCCTTGGAAATGTGCTAACGATGGAGTGTTGTTTAACAAGGTCCTTGAAAAAGATGGGATATTTGACTTTCTTCAAGGCGTCAACAAAGACTTGGATGAAGCATGAGGTCGCATTCCCAAGTCAAACCTCTTCCTTCACTCCGTGAAATCTTTTCTGAAGTTCGAAGAAAGCAGGACAAAGTTATGTTGAATTGTTCCTCTCAACCAGAGACGGTTGCATGTATGGGCGATCCTGGGCTATAGCCCAGCCCATACGTGCAACTTTATAAATGAAAGTTGAGGCCAAATTGAGGCAAGGGAATAGAGGCTAAATTTTATACAATTATATAAATTTTGTTAGGTACGAATTGGACACGAAGTGAAAGTGCTGAATTAAAACTGGATTGGGATCGAACAAAATCCATCAGGTAGGCTCGAAGATAAGGAGTATAAATCGAGATTAATTTGGAATTGATTTGACCAAGTTATGACCGAACCAAATTTAGATTGAACCGGTTTAATCGATTTAAAATAATTTGATATTTTTTATAGAAAATCTATTCGCTTTTTTTCCTTATATTCTCTTTCACGCAACCTCGTTCCTACGGTCTCACGCACAAGCCTCTGCCACGAACACTCCCTCTGTGGCTGGGTCATCACCCCTAGAGATGTATTCATCGACATGGCCGCTCTCGGTCGCGATTGTCGTGATGTGTCCTCCACGCCGACGTACCCTTACAAGTTATGTTGACGACAGAGGTGAGCAACTGTGGATTAAGATCTTGTGATAGACACTCAAGCATGACCTCGTGTCGCGCTCGTGGACAGGCTATCTCTATCTCACTGTCGACGGCTCCTTCTAATATCACGTTAGCGGCACAATCTAATATTGCGTTAGTAGCAAGGCCTTCTGCCATGGCCTCTAAATTTTCAATGTTTATGCATTAGATATCAAGTATATTAATTTAACAATTTTATAAATAATAAAAAACTTCATTCAATACAAATTAAAAATTCAATGAAATATATAAAAAGGTGAGATGGTAACGTGCTCGCATACAGTGAACTCAAACCTCTTCTATGCATGGCAAACCCGACCAATTTAAGATCAACCCAATCCACCTCTGCCCTCAACGTCATTGAAGAGCAAGCACAAGGATCTACGTTGACAGCCACTTGACCACAATTCCATAAACGGAGGGAAAACCAATTGTGATGTGAGCATTGTGAGAAACCAAATCACACCAAAAAGACATGTTGGGACATTCATGGAAACCCCTAGATTGGAAGCCACGAAATCAAAGGATAGGAAAACCATCAGCTCACATAGCCACTGAGCCAACGAAAACTCCTCCTGCACCTTTTACTCATGAACAAATGGAGATTTGGAAGTCCATATTCCACAAAAAAACAAAATCCTAAAATTTTGGACTCCACGTCTAAGGTTGCGATTGGTCAACAAGGTAATATCCCATCAACCTTATTATCAAAAAGGGATGATAAAGATAAATGGATTATTGACACCAATGCATCCGATCACATGACGGGGCAATACATAGTTTTTTCAAGTTACAAAATATGCACCGATGAAGTGGAAGTTTCAGTGGCAAATGGAAATACAATTACAGGGATTGGAGATGTTCTTGTTCAAGGACTTCAATTGAAACCTATCCGTCATGTTCCAAGTTTAAAATACAGTCTCTTATCTGTTAGCAAGATAACTAAGGATCAAGATTATAACGTAGCATTTCCTTATGATCATTGTGTATTTCAGGATTTTTCTTCGGAGAAGGTGATTGGCAATGCTGAAGAACCTGGAGACCTCTACTATCTCACTGTTTCTTCCTTGCAATCAAAGCCGCCAGTTACTCTCTGTGTGTCTAGTTCGATAAATTTGGAGATACTCTTATGGCATAGACGTTTAGGACATCCAAGTTTTTAATATTTGAAGCACTTGCATCCAAAATTATTCCTTAACAATGATCCATCTTTTTTTCACTGTCAGTGATGCATTCTTGCTAAGCAAACCAGAAAAAATTATCGAATGCACAATTATCAATCTTCTAAATCATTTCACTTGGTTCATAATGATGTTTGAGGATAGCTAGGGTGGGGGATTTAACCGGCAAGAGATGGTTTATCACATTCATAGATGACAATACTTGTACCGGTTGGGTCTATCTCGTCAAACATAAATCTGATGTCGAGTATGTGTTTCCACAATTTCATAAAATGATAAGGAATTTATTCTAATGTAACATCCACATACTCTGCACGGATAATGGGGGAGAATACTTTGCTCACAACCTTAGGATTACTTTCTTCAAAATGGAATTTTTCATCTAAGCTCATGTCCATCTACACCTCAATATAATAGGATTGCAGAACGGAAAAATTGCCATATATTAGAAGTGGCAAGATCTCTTATGCTCACCAATTCTATCCCTCGTCACTTTTGGGGTGATTCCATCTGAACCTAATTCATCAATAGGCTTCCATCAAAAATCCTTCAATCTAGAACACCAA
>JBBPFQ010000075.1:6559788-6572598 GCA_037974815.1 Kaempferia elegans
CTTCCTTGGATAAGACAAAATAGTACCTTGCTGAGAGGGTGTACCGTGGAGAAGCTTTGAGCAACTTCTTCTTCCATTGAAGAAGAATAAAGAGAGCAATATGCCTTCCTCACAGCAACCAGATGATCAGGTGATGAAGCACAGGCAACTTCTATGATCACCCAAAGATCTCTGTCCCCTTTTCTTTTGAGTGCCTCATTAGCCAATTTGGCATCCCTTTCTGCAGGGTCCATTGTCCATAGCATCACTGCTTTCTGTAACAAAATAAAAAATTAACAAAAAGATGAATGGGTTTTATACTCAGATAAAGAAAAAGATTGATCAGATTTCAGAATATTCCTAATTTCACCAAATAATTATTCAGCAAACTTTTCATCCATTAAATAGGGAAGTAGTTGACAAATAAATTCATTGTTAGACTCTCAGAATAAGAATTTAGTGTCAGTCTCCATAAATATGCTTCACAAAGAATTAACCAAACACAAGGAAAATGATCTAAGTTCTTGTTTAAGCATTGAAAGTGAAATTAGAGTTTGTTGGTATGACAATCAAACTGCTGGTTAACAATCATATACTTCTATCTAGTCAGCCCTTCAAATTATAGTTAAAATAGGTTCTTTTATCAGATTTTCAGAAAAAATTGATGTTTTAAATTATCATCTGTCAAATTGGGCCAGTAGGCAAGGTTTAAACGTGTCAGTGTTTTTAGTCCCTAACCAAAACTATACTATATCATGCTATATTGGTACAGTTTCGATATTAATTTATTCTAATTATTAGCACTTACATGATTAATTTTTAGTTAATATGGCATAACTTCTAATTAAATTTTTATTCTAATTAAATGTTTACTTTGTAATGCATGTTTCTTTTATAATAGTTAATTAATTTGATTATCTCTTCCCACCTTTAGAGTGAAAAAAATTTACGTCCAATAAGTTTTAATTTTTAGTAAACTTATTTTGTTTCATAATGATTTATACATAATTTAATCAATTTTTGTAGATATAACATTCAAATGAACAACAACAAAAAAATAACCTTTCTAGTCCTATGATAGGAGCCAAGTTCCAGATGTGGACCAAGTGTTGGATCATGAGGGAAACAAGCCCAAAAGATGGCTTGTATATTCCAAGGGGAACAAAACAGAAAGGGTCTGAATAGAATTAATATATAGCAAGCAATTTGTGTTTTAGAGTTAGTTATATCTTTGTGGCAGATATGTTAGCATGTTTGAGAGTATGTGTGTGGTTACAAATTTGTTTGAAGTTACAGGGGGAGGATTTAAGAATTATTATCATCAGAAAAGAGCATTGGCTTTGGCTGGTGGAGAGAGTTTCTTTTCCATATTTGTGTGTTTTTTGTTGTACTGTTTTTGTTAACCCTAATAAAACTCTGCGTTACTTTATTCTTATTTTTGGAATTCTAACATTGGTCCGACCTGCCGGATGTAAGAAGGGTTGAATGCTAGAAGGAATGGCAAAGATGTTTTAATTTGAAAATTTTTTATACTTACTACTGTAAGGTTACTATTCTAATTTGATTCATAAATTCTAAAAGTAAAATTTGATTAGTGTAACAAATTACTTTACAAAAAACAAAAGCGAAGAAGAGGCCTGCACAGAGATCACGGACCCGTGTCTCCGCCACATATATATATATATATACTCATGTATTTTCTTTAGTATAATTTTACACCTACACTTTATACAAGTGTTGTTGAAAGGTCCTATTATCATTTTACCACACCCCATATTTCAGCAAAACGGGGAACAAAACAATAACCTAAATTTACAAGGGGAATTTTAAATAAACAGTAAAAGCCTTCCATTTGTATGTTCAAATGGACAGGCCCATAGTTCATAAGTCATCTTAATTTATTTTAAAAACAAAAAAGGCACTCTCTTTGATCCTTGTCACCGCATAAGCAGAAAAGAAGGGGAAAAGATTCAAAAACTTATTAGAAAATAGGGTTCTTACACTTCCACATACTATGCATATGACTATAAGGTAGACGGTAATTTGAGACTGATGCTTTACAAAGTAAACTCAGAGAGCAACAATCGTCTCAAATTAAATCTCTCATTCCCTTTAATCGTCAAGTATCTCTTCAACTAGAATAACTGAATAAAACAATAGCAGGACATGTGAATTGAAGAAAATGAAGACTGGCCTGTGCTAGTGAAATGGATGCTTTGCTAAATATACAGGACCAGTACATCAACATAAGATTTCAAATGATTACATACACCAACTTGACTGAAAAATGAATGCAGGAATTCTCGTATGCCCTTCCGTCACATATACAACGCCAGGTTGCAACATAAAGTTGCTGCCAAGACTAAACTGTAGAAAGGCTTCCATCTGGAGATCAAGTTGACCTTTGGCCATGCCTCTCACTTTCAAGCCCCATCCTACCTCTTCGTAAGGGATATCTGATAAAAACATCCCCCATTTCAGGATGCCTGAATTTGACTTCTGCACCTCCAACCAAACCCCTAGTTTGGTGCTGTCATCGACCTCTGAATCTAGCATTATTGCAATTGCTCCTGCTGACTTTGTTAATGGAGTGTCAACTGATTCTTTTTTAATCTTAGATGATTGAGCAGCACCACTAGATCCAGTTTGTCGTCTCACATTATTGAGTGGCACGGCAAGTGTGCCAAACTTCATAAAGCCAGTTGCCGGAGTTTGCCAAAGACCAGAAATGTTTACTTTCACCTCCTCAGATGGTTGATAAGAGACTCTTGCAAATGTGCTCAAGAAAGTCATTTCACTAGAAGCATCATGTGGCATTCCAATTCCAGAAAACAATTCAGTAAAAGAAGCTTTGATCTTTGATCTTTTAAATGATATACCAATAGCACCATCATGATGTTGGTCAAATAAAGGTGGCCCAGATGGAGCAAAACCACTACGACAATGAACCTGCACAAAACATACACTGTAGTGTTAGCACAGATATCATTAAGAGTGTTCTAACAACTTTTTTTCTCAATATCCTTCACATTTTAGATGTCACCTGCTTATGATTTTGATGGCTGGTGGCAAAGTGACCACCTTGTGCGCCTAACGCCATGGAGATTGAAGATGCTAATTTTCTAAGATGTGTTGAATACATCAGATTTTCCAACGCCAGAGCATGACCATGCCCAGTCACAAACTCTGCAATTAGAGAATCTTTATGCCTGACAAATGTCTCAAATATTAACCTCGTATTGATGCCTGTCTTTATTCCAGCTCTATGTAGAACACCAGATGATTGTTGGACATCATTTTCCCCAAACATCAAAAATCCAACCACATCAATTATTCCTTTTACTTGTGTAGTTCGTTTTGGGGAAGGCCATCCTTTGCCAAATTTTAAGGGAAGCATGTCTTCAATGTTGCCCTGCCTGTCGGCTAACTTCATTATTTCAGAAATTGCATCTTGATGTAAATTCTTTACTTCCTTTATCTACAAAAGTTTCATCCGTGAAAAAAATGGAGTTATTTTACTGAAATAAGTATAAGGTAACTCAGTAGTTATATAATATAGAACTAAAATATGTTAATATTGCATGCGAGAAATAAGAGGGCCCGCTCAAATCTCTGATTATTAAAGAGGCTAGAATAGTTTGTGTTGGTGCAATCAACCTCTAGGGTTTTGACGTTTGTTTGACAATATATTTAATGGAGCTTGGTCAAGTTTGTGAGTAGTCTACCGAGTGACTAGCAAGTCCAAGGCCAAAGTGACTTGATAATTGACAAGAGAAAAACCCTATGGAGAGGTACCTAGATAATGAGAAGTATGGAGGAGTAAACTGCAAGTAAAAGTCCTAGTGAGTGAAGCTATGTTTTAGTGAGTGAATCTAGGTGGAAGTGACATCAAGCGATGAAAGTCCTAGTAGTGAAGCTAAGACTTGGTGAGTGAAGTCGGGTAAAAAGTCCTAGTGAGTGAAGCTGGGCAGTAGAAAACCCTAGGGGAGGTAATCCTAGGTAGTGAAAAGTCTTAGAGGAGTAAACTCCAAGCATGTGTGACTGAATAGTTTCGCGGTCGTCCGGACCAGCAAATTTTCGTAAACTTAAGTATAGTTTTACCAACACTATTTTGCATTACTATTATTGTTGTTGTACTAAGCAGAGAAAGTCCAAATAGGTCTGGACGATCATATTTTTGGCAGGTGAGTTGAGGTAAACTCTTGGAGTGAGTGCAGTGAGGTCTTGTCCCAATATAGGCAAACTTTAGGCGTTGATCCAACTTAAAGCCAACTCGGAAGTCTAAGTTGAGATTAGACTAAAATCCTAGTCAGGATTTTATCGTGCATATATATGTTCTAACCTTATTTTGTAGGGTAAATACTATATTTGTTCTAACTTTATTTTACAGATGTTCCGTTGGCAGAAAAATATATGGATCCTCAAATTGTTCCATCAATGGAACAGATTTATCATTTGAGGGATAAGATATATTATCGTGATGAAATCATATCAGAAAGGAAATTGCGTTCCGTCGAAAGTATGTTCAATTGACAAATCATCAGATTCCACCGAGATCGAATTTGATTCGCAGATCATAAAAAGGTAAACTTGGGATGAGTCAACGGATAGAGTGGATCAGTCGATGGATCAACCTGATTCGTGATGAATCAGATCGAGAAGCTGGACGTGAACCCAAGAAGATACCTTAGGTTCCGTCGACGGATCACAGTTGACAAAATAGTGACAATTTCAAAAGCTCCGCTAAATCAGTGGGATCTGATTGACTGATGGTTCAGCCATAAAAGAAGCCTCAAGGACTGACTCTTCCACTTTTTGCTCTCATTCTCTAGCTAAGATCGTCTTTGAGTAAGTCTCCGCGCCAAGAGCAACGTCGACAATGAGCTTCAACTTCTACTCTACTATTGTTGGTATACTTTGTTTATTATTATTGCATAGTTAAGAGAGTAGTAAAGTTGTTACTAACTCTTTCATTGGTATTTGATTTCTCCTTTCAAAGTTTCAGAGGAGATCTTTAGTGAATTGGCCAACGGATACAGTCCAAGGGATAGTGGGTCTTGGAATAGGAGTCGGTTGGGCTCCAAACCGAGTAAAAACCTAAGTGTGTTAATTCTTTTTTTTTTTTTTTCAAATTTCCATTGTGAATTTGTATTCTAATAAGTTTTGTTTAAAAGAAAAGAAAAGTTTTTAAGCGACGAGATTCACCCCCTCGTTCTCAACGATCCTACAGTTTGGTCTAGCGATAATCATGCTAGTATGCTAGATATGGTGGCTTTTTGCCAATGTCAGGGGTTCAAATCTATAACAACATTGGCAAATGTTTAACGTTGTCACTCAGTGGAGAATGAGAAAGTCTCACATCTAATGTGATATAGGGACACCTCATAAACAAGCTCAAAAAACAAAAGAACACCACTTTTATAGCCATTCATTGTAAATATCTTGCTTCATTATAAGGATGATTTAACATATTTGTACAAGCACTAAGCACTATTTGTCAGTGTAATCATGCCCTTAGTGATTAGGACCTATCATGAGTTTAATGTTTGGGCAAAGAGTTTAAGTTAAAATCCTATTTGTATCTAATATGTGTATGAAATCAAGTAGAATTTGATTGAGATGCACATGGAGATTTGATGTGCCCAAAGTTGTTTATAATTCAATGACTCGAGGTCCATTGGAGATAGGAAAAGGATGGTATAGGGGCATTCGAAGGGCCACAAGATGAGGAGAATCAAAGAGCGACTAAGTTGGAGGAGGCAAACTACATAAGTGAAGCATGTAGGATGATACGAGAAGCAAGCTGAGGGCTTGGTGCATTTAAAGGACGAGTAGCCTTATGGGAGATGGCTCATGATGAAGGAACTACAAGGTAAATCTCTTATATGAGTTGCGAGTTGAGAGACTTATACCAAGGAAAGGGTAATATTCAATTTAGGCAAAGACTTGACTTTAAGAAGGTGATCCAGCCGACTACGGGTTGTCTTCAATTCAATTGGCAATTGAGTCAATCAGTAGTTAACTCAAGTTCATTGAATAAAATATTTTTATTAGTGGTTGAGTTAACTAGATAATCGACTAATCTATTATCACCATCAGTCAAGTGGAAAATAGTTCAAGTTGATTAGTCAACAAAATATTTCTATTCATGGCTGAGTAACTAAAAGTTGATTGATCTTGCATCCGACAACTAATAATGAATTCCAAACGACTAATGACATAGTAGTACAACTACAACAAGCAGTAGATCTGACAAGGCCAAACATCAAAGATTTCATAACCTAAAGGTTATAGTGGATGAGTCAACTAAAGGTGGATCTCAGTTGGCTAAAGTAGTCGTTAACCGACTACAAGCTAAAGCGACTGAAAAAAAAAAAAGTATAGCGATGGTGGATCTAATCGATTAATCAGCATCAGCATGACAGGGTAGTGTACAGAAAAGTGAAGTTGAAAAGGATTAAAGCCTATTAAAGGGACCAAGGGGGAGCATTTAAAGGTTAGTGTTCCTAAGATAATATTCTTTCTAATTATTTAAGCTTTTTTGTATATTCTTTCTCTTCAACTTTTAAGATCCAAATTGTAATTTTGCAAAGTGCTTTAAGAAATTTCTCCTCCTTTGGAAGAAATCGGAGAAGGAGAAAATTTAGTGTTGCTTTCGGGAGTGACACACTGACAAGTAATAGGCTATGGAGTAAGAAGAAGGGTTTCAAACAATATTACTTCAAGGCGCTAGCATTTGTGTCATTATTTATTTATTTTCCGCTGCATACTTTATAACATATTGAATTTGTTGGAAAAAGATGATAAGGATCACTGAAAATAAGAAATAAATATCATGATAAGGATCACTGAAGATAAAGGTAATGATCACTGTAGATAAGGATAAAAATCATCTAATTAATCGTGATCTAAATTAGGCCTAATTCGTTGACTCAAGTTTAGGGATTTTTTGCTAAGTCAGAGATAAGATAAAGATTATAGAGTTGTATATATATTTATATTATTTTTCAATGGAAATATAGATTTCTTCATAATGCTTTTCTGATTTCATTGATTTTATGGTATCAGAGCAAGGTCCCAACATATCAAGAGTTCGATCATGAATTGTCAAAGTCCCTTGGAACCATAGTTGCAACTTCGGATATGAATCATTCTCTACAGATTATCCAACACAAACTGAATGGGTCAAATTTCACAGAATGATTTCAGTCCGTTCTTTTGGTGATTTAAGGAAAAGGAAAAGTGGGTTATCTAATTCGTAAGCTGCCGTTCCCAAAAACCAATGATGCAACATACAATGTATGGGAAGCCAAAAATTACATTGTAATGGCTATAATTCTATGGAACCTCAAATTGGAAGGACTTACCTATTCTTCAAAAATACCTAAGAAATCTTGAATGCAATCCAAGAGATGTACTCGGATCTTCAAAACACATCCCAATGTTTAGAAATCCAATCAATTCTACAAAACATGAAGCAAGGATCAATGTCAGTGCTTGTGTATTACAATTCATCTATGGCAAGAAATGGATCTGTTTTATACAATTCCATGGAAATGTGTTGAGGATGGAGTGTTGTATAACAAGGCCCTTGAAAAAGATCGAACATTTAACTATCTTCAAGGCCTCATCAAAAACTTGGTTAAAGTATGAGGTCACATTCGGGGAGTCACACCTCTTCCTTCACCCCTTGAAGTTTTTTCTGAAGTTCAATGAGAAGAAAGCAAGAAAAAAGTTATGTTAAGCCTTCCATTCTCAATGTTGCAGAAGAGCAAGCACAAGGATCTGTGTTGGCAACCACTCGACCATAATTCCATAAATAGAGGAAAACCAATTATGGTGTGAGCATCGTGAGAAGCCATATCACACCAAAAAGACCTGTTGGGACATTCATGGAAAACCCCCAGATTGGAAGCTATGAAATCAAAGGAAAGACAAACCATTAACCCACAACCCACGTAGCTGAATCAGTGGGCTAAAGAAAACTCCTCTATCACATTTACTTCGGAACAAATGGAGAATTTTAAGTCCATATCCTATAAAGATTCTGAAATTTTGGACTCCGCTCCTAAGGCGTCCCAACGAGGTAATATCTCATCAACCTTGTTATCATAAATAAATGATAAAGATAAATGGATTATTGATACAGGTGCATCTGACCACATGATGGGGCAATGCATAGATTTTTCGAATTACAAAATATGCGTTGATGAAGTGAAAATTTTAGTGGCAAATGGAACTATAATTACAGTGGCAGGATCGGAGATATTCTTGCTCACATATTCCAAGTTTAAAATTTATTGTATCCGTTAGCAAAATAATTAAGGATCAAAACTTGAAAGTAATATTTCTTGATGATCGTTATGTATTTAAGGATTCATCTTTGGGAAAGATGATTGGCAATGTTGAAGAACAAAGAGGCCTCTACTATCTCACAAATTAATCCTTGAAATCAAAGCCACTAGTTACTCTCTCTATGTCAACTTTAATAAATTCAGAGGTACTCTCACTACATAGATGTATAGGACATCCAAGTTTTCAATACTTGAACTACTTGTATCCAAAATTATTCACTAATAATGATTCATCTTTTTTTCATTGTGAGTCGTGTATCCTTGCAAAGCAAAACAAAAAATTATCCAATGCACAATTATCAATCTTCTAAACCATGTGCATAGCGATATTTAGGAGGCAACAAGGGTAGAGGATTTAACAAGCAAGAGATGGTTCATCATATTCATATATAACCGTACTCATGCTTGCTAAGTATATCTCTTTAAACATATAAATCTGACGTTGAGTATGAGTTTCCACAATTTTATAAAATGACAAGGAATTTATTCCAATGTAACATCCACATATACCTCACGAATACTTTGCACACAACCTAAGTGATTACCTTCTTCAAAATGGCATTGTCCATCAAAGTTGATGTCCATCTGCACCTCAACAAAATGAGATTGCAAAATGAAAAAATCATCATCTATTAAAAGTGGCAAGATCTCTCATGCTCACAAATTGTGTCCCTCATCGCTTTTGGGGTGATTCCATCTTAACTGCAGTCAGTCTCATCAATAAGCTTCCATCAAAAGTCCTTAAATTCAACACACCAATCAATTATCTCCAAAAAGAATTCCCTTGAATTCATATTTTTAACTCTCTCCCACCAAAAGTATTTTGTACGTGACAACAGTCGTACACATGGGAAACTTAACCCAAAAACCCACAAATCTACTCACCCACTCAAAAAGGATATAAGTGTTACAATCCTATCACAAGAAAATTCTGTGTCATGTGATGTTACATTCTTGGAGAATGAGTCGTTCTATTCCAATGATTCTCTTCATGAGGAGAATTCAAGGGAAGCTAGTCATTGATCCTTCAATCTCTTTACCTATGCCACCCTTACTCATTGAGACTCCCCCACCTTCATCATCATATGATGTAATCACATAAATTAGTCAAGGGGGAGAACCATTGGAGCTTTTTCAACAACGAAATGAACCGATTCTTCACTCAAGGAGGCCCCGAGTTACTCAACAGGTGCAATCATCATAACTGACCGATCCACCACAAAATCCACAAGGAAATGTTCCTATAGATGATATGGATATCCCCATTGCTTAAGGAAAGGGACAAGGACGTGCACCCACATCCAATTGAAAGGTATGTATCTTATGATCGATTGTCTAACAATCACAAGGCATTTGTCTCTCAACTTGATCATGTGGAAATTCTTACAAATATATATGATACCTTAAACAATTCAAAGTGGAGGGCTGCTATTTTTGAAGAAATTAAAGCACTGAAAATCATAGTTTGAAATGTTGTTCCGTGCCGCTCGGCACAGACAGTTATTACCGTTCCGCTGACGAAGAGAAACCGGCACTTCACGCGCGCAGGTCTCGCACAGCAAGGAGGCGTCATCGGACACTTCCGGCGCTGTCAGAGACATCGCAGGGCACCTAAAGCGTCACAGACGCCGGAGGCATCACCAGACACTTCTAGTGTCGTTGGAGGAGTCGCGAGGCACCAACGTCGCAGGCAGGCGTACACGAGGGGTCATGTGCAAAGAATATTATAAATTAAATAATTCAAACAATTCCCACAAGTGTGATATTTTAAAGAGACTTTCATAAACTCTAATTTATCTCAATAAAATATAAAAAATATATTTTAAAATTTTTAAAAAATAATAATACATTTATTAAATGATATTCTGAAATTATTTTTATTGTTTTAAATTTTATTTTAAATTTCTAAAAAATTCTTTAAAAATTCTAATAAATCAAATTTATATTTTGATATTTTTTATATTATTATGTTTTTTTTTGTTGTTTTAACATTTAATTGATATTCTAATATTTTTTACTATTTTAAATATATATTATTTAAATTAATAATTAAATAAATAAATAGTTATTTTATATTATTATAAATAAAATAGTATTTTTATATTAATTAATATAATTATAATTATTTAATCTGGGCATTGGATAACTAAAAAGGTTACCTAAGCAAAATGTTAATTTTTTTTAAAATAAAACTATATTTAATTATTTTTTCTAAAAATATTAAGTTGTTTAATAATGGAGAACTTATATACAATTTAGTTTTCAATTATATACAATAAATATATTTATCTAATAATTACTATATATAAATAAAAAAATTCAGAAACTATATCGACACGGCACGATACCGAAACCATATCGTTCAGGTCTAGGACCGAAACCTCGGCACGGGTCTAGATTTTAAAACTTGCACTGAATAATAATGATACATGGAAAATAGTAAACCTGTCCAAAGGAAAGAAGGTAGTAGAAATGATTTTTTTCTAACAAAACAGGGCTAGAAGGCAAGACAGAGAGATACAAAGCATGTTTGATGGCTAGGGGTATACACAAACATATGGACTTGACTATGAGGAAGCATTTACACCAGTTGCAAAGTTAAATTTTATAAGGGTGTTTATTGTAGCAAACTTAGATTCGGAATTGCATCACTTGGATGTTTCAAATGCATTTCTAAATGGAACTCTTAATGAAGAAGTCTATATGAAGATACTCCCTAGGTTTGAGAATAAGGAAACATCCGTTTACAAATTTAAGAAGTCCCTGTATGGATCAAAACAATCTCCTGGGACATGATTCACTCTATTCAACATTGTCATGAAAAGCTTTTGGTACACACAAAGTCGCAGATCATTCTCTCTTTATCAAACAGTCAAGGGATGGAAAAAAAATCTATTTTAATTGTGTATGTTGATAATAATGATGAGATTGCAAACATTAAACGGCTGTTACATTCTGAATTCAAGGTAAAATGCCTTGGAAGACTTCGATATTTCCTTGGAATGAAAGTAGCTAGGAACAAAACTGGGATTTTCATTTCTCAAAGGAAATATACTATTGATCTACTAAAGGACTATCGTCCAGCAAATACTCCAGTGGAAAAAAAAATTAGAAGCAACAAAATACAAAAGATGATGCTCCAACTGATAAGAGAGGTATCAACGTCTTAATGGAAACCAATCTATCTATCACTTACTAGGTCTGATATTACTTATAGTGTTAGCATAGTTAGTCAATTTATGTATGCCCCCACTGTGAGACATCAAATTGAAGTGGACCATATTCTTCAATATTTGAAAGGGACTCCAGGGAAAGGTATACACTACTCAAGAAAAGTGATAATAGAATAATTGAAAGATTCACCGATGTTGATTGGGCCAGTTCACTTGAAGATAGCAAGTCTACTACTAGATATTGCACTAAACTTTGGAGGAATGTTGTTGCATGGCGGAGCAAGAAACAATCAATTGTTCCAAGGAGTAGTGCAGATGTAGAATATCAAGTCATTGCACAAAGAATGTCTGAATTAATTGGATTGAACAACCATTGTCCGACCTACATGTTACATTTGAACACAAAATGAAGTTATATAGTGATAATATTCAGTTATAGCAATGGTTCACAATCTTATTCAACGTGACCAAATGAAGCATGTTTGTATCAATAGAAACTTTATCAAATCTGAGATCGGACATGGAAAGATCGATCTTTGTTATGTTCCTTCAGAATCACAAGATGCTGACCTGCTTACTAAACCGTTATTGAAGAAAATGTGACCAAATTGGGAATGATAGATATTTATTCACCAACTTGAGGAGGAGTGTTGGAAAAAGATGATAAGGATCACCAAAAATAAGGAATAAAGATCATGATTAGGATCATTGGAGATAGGGATAAGGATCACTTATGATAAGGATAGAAATTATCTAATTAATCATGATGTAAATTAGGTGTAATACTTAGGCTTAATTTTAGGGATTTTTTCCTAAGAGATAAGAGAAAGATCATAGAGTTGTATATATATTTGTATTATTTTCAATGGAAATACAGATTTCTTCATAATTCATTTCTGATTTCATTGATTCGTGAAAAAAAATGGATCATTATTAATGAATAATTTTGAATACAAGTGCTTCAAACATTGAACACTTGGATGTCTTAAACGTCTATGCAGTAAGAGTACCTCTAAATGTATTGAACTAGACATAGAGAGAGTAATTGGTGGCTTTGGTTTCAAGGAAGAACTAGTAAGACAGAGGCCTCCTTGTTCTTCAATATTGTCAATCATCTTCCCCGACAACGAATCCTAAAATACACATTACTTCAAAACATTAGCATTTGTGTCATTATTTATTTAATTTCTGTTGCATATTGTTCATGTAAAAGTTTTCAGTTCATGAATTCCATCTAAATTGATACTTATCCGGTTCAAGTAAAGCTTCAAGTTCATGTTTCCATGTTAATTGATGAAAGTTTC
>JBBPFQ010000075.1:6572698-6583662 GCA_037974815.1 Kaempferia elegans
CTTTCTTTCTGTATTTCATACATTAGTGACATGCACCATCTTACAAGTTGCATGCTAGCGATCATCGGCTCCTTCATAGTTGAGCCCGTCGCCAGCCACATGATATGCACACACCGGGTGTGAGTGCAGTTGCTCTGTCGGGCTCTGCTCGTCCGCTTACAGGTAGCGTTGACGTAGCGTGGTAGCAGGCAGGGATCCCTTCTCTTGACTGTGAGACGAGAGATGAATGCGATGCTCCCCCATGTGTCATGGGGTAGGAGGATAGGTGTACTCCGAGCAGCATCCTGTCGACTCGGGCACGCAGGAGAGGAGATGAGAGCTTTGCTCCCCCACTCAGTTTGGGGTAGGAGGATAGGTGTACTCCGACAGCATCCTATCCACTTGGTCACTCAGGAGCAGTGATGGCAAAGTGCACAGTTGTCATAGCCCTACCCACTCAACCTCACTATCGCAGTGACGGTAGCTGACTAGCGTCAGGGGTGACCATGTCATTTGCATCATATGCATATAATATAGATTACATTTATTTATGTGTGATCGTTGCACTTTGATTGCTACACTTTGGTGGTTGCATATGCATGACATGCATACAGGAGACATTATGTATCTGATCTGACGACCCTGTACCTGTTTGCATTGTCTCGTTCCCTTATGTCAGGATAGAAGATTCTAGTAAGTACAGTACTTCTGCATGTTTTCAGTTGCATATCCTCTTATTGTATCAGGATATTGTACTGCATGACTATTACTGATAGATATAGTTTACTCTGCATATCTAGTAATATCCGTTGTGTTCTTTTGAACTCACACCATTGATATATTTTATTTCAGGTTGATGCTGTAAGGATTGTCCAGTTGCTAGTCCCCCCCTCGAAATGGTTTCTATTTTTAGTCTTTCAGTTATTGTCATGTTATCTAGGCATTGTGATTACATACTTATGTTGGTTTTTGCATCGTGGATTTTATATTGAGTTTTGGGTATGTTACCCACGTTTTCTTCCGTTGTAGTGGAGTAGGTTATATTTGATATATCTGTGATGGTTTTATTGGGTTTCAATTGATATTGTAGTGGAGTAGGTTTTCCTTTATAACTGTGACGTGATGTTTAGTCAGTCGGAGGCTATTTTATATATAAACTGCGTGGTTGTGAAAGTTATTTATTTTTATTTGTTCCGGCCGTGTTGGCCGAGGATGAAGATATGTATTTAGGTTTCATATTATCACCCGTACAGGGGAGATGCTGCTGGATTTTTGTCGAGCAGGGACCCTCTCGAGGTGTGACATTGGCAATCTTGAATAACGAGGAAGCCTCTATTATCTCACAACTTTTTCCTTGAAACAAAAGTCACTAGTTACTTTCTCTGTGTCTAATTCAATAAATTCAGAGGTATTCTTATTGCATAGACGTTTAGGACATCCAAGTAATCAATATTTGAAGTACTTGTATCCAAAATTATTCATTAATAATGATTCATCTTTTTTTCACTATGAGTTGTGTATCTTTGCCAAGCAAATCAGAAAAAAATATCCAATACAGAATTAACAATGTTTTAAACCATTTCACCTTGTCCAGAGTGATATTCAGGGGGCAACAAGGGTGGAGGATTTAACAGACAAGAAATGGTTCATTACACTCATAGATGATCACACTGGTGCTTGCTGGGTCGATCTCGCTAACCATAAATCTGATGTCGAATATGTGTTTTCATAATTTCATAAAATGATAAGGATCACAATTGTGTTCCATAATTCCATAAGTCTGATGTTTGAGTATGTACATCCACGTACTCCACACAGATAATGGGGGAGAGTACTTTGCTCAGGAATTACCTTCTTCAAAATAGCATTTTTCACCAAAGCCCATGTTCTTCTACACTCAATAGACTGGGAATGCAAAATGGAAAAAATCGCCATCTATTAGAAGTAGCAAGATCTCCCATGCTCATAAATTCTGTTCCACATAGCTTTTGAGGATCTCCCATGCTCATAAATTCTGTTCCACATAGCTTTTGAGGCGATTCCGTCTTAACAACAACCTATCTCATCAATAGACTTCCATCAAAAGTACTTAAATTCAGTACACCAATCAATTATCTCAAAAAATAATTCCCTCATATTTGTATTTTTAACTCTCCCACCAAAGTATCTGGGTGTCTAGTGTCTGTACATGATAACAATCCTGTACGTGGGAAACTTGATCCAAAAGCCCCCATGCATCTTCATTGGCTACTCACCCACTCAAAAAGGATACAAGTGTGATAACCCTACAACAAACAACAAAAATAAAAATCAAGTCTTATCCCACTAGGTGAAATCGGATACAAGTGTTATAACCTTATCATAAGAAAATTATGTGTCCTGTGATTTTACATTCTTGGAAGATGGGTCCTATTCCAATGATTCTCTTCAAGGGGGGAATTCATGGAAAGATATTCATTGGGATCCTTCAATCTATTTACCTGTGTCACCCTTATTCACCCTTATGCATTGGGACTCCCCCAATTTTATCATCATATGATGTAATCATAGGAATTAGTCGAGGGGGGGGAACCTTTGCAACCATTACAACAACAAAATGAACTGATCCGCTACACAAGGAGGCCCCGAGTGACTCAACACATCTAATCGGAATGAATGATGGATCCACCACAAGATCCACAAGAAAAAATGTTCCTATAAATGATCAGGATGTTCCCATTGCTCTAAGGAAAAGGACAAAGACATGTACCCAACATTCAATTGAAAGGTACATATCTTATGATCGATTGTCTAACAATCATAGGGCATTTATCTCTCAACTTGATCATGTGGAGATTCCTACAAATATATATGATGCCTTAAACAATTCAAAGTGGGGTTGCTGTTTTTGAAGAAATGAAAGCATTGAATGATAATGGCACATGGGAAATGGTAAACCTGCCCAAAGGAAAGAAGGTAGTAGGTTGTAAATGGATTTTTCTATCAAAGCAGGTCTGGAAGGCAAGATAGAGAGATACAAAGCATGCTTAGTGGCTCAAGGGTATACACAAACATATGGATATGACTATGAGGAAACATTTGCACCCATTGCAAAGTTAAATTCTCTGAGGGTGCTTCTGTCCATTGTAGCAAACTTAGATAGGGAATTGCATCAATTGGATGTTTCAAATGCATTTTTAAATGGGACTCTTAACGAAGAAGTCTAGATACCCCTTGGGATCAAGAACAAAGAAACATCAGTATCAGTTTGCAAGTTAAAGAAGTTCATATACGAATTAAAACAATCTCCTAGGGCATGGTTCACTCAATTCAGCGCCATCATGAAAAGCTTTGGATACACACAAAGTCAAGCAGATCATTCTCTCTTTGTCAAAGAGTCAAGGGATGGAAAAAATAGATATTTTGATTGTGTATGTTGATGATATGGTGATCACAGGTGATGATAATGATGAGATTGCAAACCTCAAAAAGTTGTTACAATCTGAATTCAAAGTAAAAGACCTTGGAAGACTTCGATATTTCATTGGAATGGAAATAGCTTTCATTTATCAAAGGAAATATATTATTGATCGATTAAGGGAAAAGGGAAACTTTGCTGTCGTCCAGCAAATACTCCAATGGAAAAAAAATTGGAAGCAACAAAATACAAAAGATGATGCTCCAATTGATAATGATAGGTATCAACATCTTGTTGGAAAATTAATCTATCACTTAGTAGGCCTGACATGGTTTATACTGTTAGCATAGTTAGTCAATTTATGCATGCCCCCATTATGAGACATCAAATTTATGTGGATTCTTCGATATTTGAAAGGAACTCCAGGGAAAGGGATACTGCTCAAGAAAAGCAATAATAGAACAGTTGAAGGATTTGCCAATGCTGATTGGACTAGTTCACTTGAAGATAGCAAGTCTACTACTGGATATTGCACTAAAGGTTGGGGGAATGTTGTTACATGGCGAAGCAAGACACAATCAGTTGTTTCAAGTAGTGTAGAGGCATAATATCAAGCCATCGCACAAGGGATGTGTGAATTCATTTGGATTGAACGATTATTGTCGGACCTACATGTTGCATTTGAAGACAAAATGAAGTTATATAGTGACAGTAAGCCAGGCATAGCAATGGTTCCCAATCCTATTCAACATGACCAAATGAAGCATGTCCGTATCCAGAAGAACTTTATATAATCTGAGATTGAACATAGGAAGATCCATCTTTGTTATGTTTCTTCGTATTCACAAGATGTTGACCTTCTTACTAAACCGTTGCTGAAGAAAATGTATCCAAGTTAGGAATGATCGATTCACCAACTTGAGGGAGAGTGTTGGGAAAAGATAAAGATAAGGATCATTGAAGATAAGGATAAGGATCACTGAAGATAAGGATAAAAATTCTCTAATTAAACATGATCTAGATTAGGACTAATTCTTAGGCTTAACTTTAGGGATTTTTTCCTATGTTAAAGATAAGATAAAGATCACAAAGTTGTATATATATTTGTATTATTTTTCAATGGAAAGACAGATTTCTTCATAATTCTTTTCTGTTTTTTCTGATTTCAGAAACATGATCATGAATACTGCAAAGTCATATCCTCATGCAGCAGATATACTACAAAGGAATTTTCTCTGTTTAGGTCAGATGGAATACTAAACCAGAAGGTGATCCAACAGCAAGTGAGAGGAAAGACAACAATGGGGAGAGTCAATTCCGCAGATAGATCTCAAAGACTGCAGCAGATCTGGGTGGCAACCAAGAAGATTGGTGTATCTATTGAAGGATGGAAAAACACAGTGAGGGTAGATTTGAGCAGTAACAGATCTATTGATCGGACTCATTGAATAACATCCTGACAATAAGGTGAAGAAAAGAGATCATCTTTTGTAGTGATGAGAGGTGGACACGTTGTCGCTGTATACTGCAGTCTCTGGCTCCCTAATAGAGCAAGTCCATAATGCATGATTTAACAGAACTTTGCAGGCCTTCTGGCAAGGTCACAAGACACCTGATCAAAATAAAAGACAGGAGGGACTAGATCTAGAGGTTGGATCTAAAAGAGGAAGGAACAAGTGGTGGAGTGTTCCATGATGTCATGATGACTTCTACACTCCTTTTAGGAAATCAACAGCAGGAATAGTAGCCTCCTCGGGATTATAGTTCTTTGGAAATCCTAACACTAAAATGAGTGCTTCAATTCTAAGGTTGAAGGGGAAAATATTGTATACAGATGGGTAATACATATATATAACTCATGATAAAATCCTGTATATAAAAATACCATGTTACTAAACCAACTACACCAATAGCCCAATTAAACTAATACCAGCCCAATTAAACTAATACCTAGCACAATTTGAATAAAGAGCAGCCCGATGTACGAAGCTCCTACGTGGGATCCTAGGGAAGGTTCTATTGTACAGTCTTACGACAACAACTTTACCGTTGCACCAAGGCTACCCTTCACCTACTATAACTTGAATGCGTAGGCAAATTTAAATTAGAATAGAAAACCTTTCGAATTTATGAATGTAATGCTACATGAAAACCAATATATCCAAGTGAGCAATCACAAAATTATATCAACAGTATGCCAATTCAAATTCACTTCAAAGTGTCTAAAGAAAGTATTACACTGGGAACCAGTTCATCTGAAGCCTATGATAGAGTACTGCAGTATGTCCATCTACCTCCTCAACTAAACTACCATACTGAAAGCTACAGTCCCACCTGCAAGACAACACAAGAAAGTGGGTATTAGCCTGCAGTTTTGACAAACACAAGTAGTCCATTGATAATGGCTTACTCAAAACGAGATCCATCCATCCTCATCACAAGCTGAAAAATAGATTCACATGTAGCTTCCACAACACCAACCGCCTTCATTGCTTTACTACAGCTCCTTGGCTGGACCATCAAACAATTTACAATGATGAGAAAAATATTAAACATAACTTAATATTTTTCATGCCAGGAGGTACAAATGTGTTTTCATGACATACAAGATAGTCTACTTCAACTAGCTCTTCAAATATGCGAAGTCCTGAAATTTATGCTGAAAGAAGTTAAAATGAAGCATTCTCATGATACTTGAGAGACTAAAAAAGACAAATATCTCACCATTTTGGCATCTTATTAGGCGCCAGTGTTTTCTAGATAAGACTGAATAAGAATTGTTTTCAGTTGACAAACCAGAATCAACATCACGTGTCCAATCAAGAACAGAATCAGGAAGACCTATTGATAAAATAGCAATCATCAAACTTAATTGCATTTGCAACTAAGCAACAATACTTACTGGATAACGCATAAATGCATTGTGTATCATTCACCATTTCCAATAGTTGTTCTCCGTAATAAAGTAGGATTAACCTCTTCTTCCTCTTCTTCTTCTTCTTCTTCTTCTTCTTCAGGACTACACCTACAGAAAATTGTTAAAATTTTAACAAATTAAAGTCATAGATCTAGGCATGACAATACTTTATTTCCTAACATCTTTAATAAACCAGAGGCAGCAGTGAGCACACAGAAGTGAGGACATAACCAGAAAGAGTTCAGCCATCATTTCAAGATACATCATAATATGGGAAGCAAATGTATGCAAGTTCAAATATAAATGAGAAGAACATGCAAGCAGTTTCTGTAGAGCTCTTCTATACATACATCATTATCAGCAATGCCATACCCAACAGCAAGCACACATCTGATAGGAAGTATCGAACATGTTCTCTTTTAAAAGGACAGCATCATTGTGGGGGATCCAGGTCTTTCGACAAGGCAATTTTCCAGAACAAAAAAGAGTGAAGAATTTGACGACTTAAGAGTGAAAGATAACTTTATATAGAACCTGATACAATGTTCCCACTGAAACTCTGCATTTTCATGAGGCAGATACTTGGTTGTTGATTCCTGCTCACAAGAGGGGACCTTGCTGAGAGGACTGGATTGAGTCTCAGTGGGAAAAAAAATGAGGGAAGGGATAATGGGGAAGAGAGGCAATTGGATTGTGCAAACAAGGAGAGCAGGAGCACATTAGGAGATTGGAAGGGAGAGCATGAAAATCAGGCAGAGGACTTTTTGTTGATGGAGAAGAAGGTTCGTGCAAGGAGAGTATGGTGAGATAGAGATAAAGGTGGGAGGGGTAACCATGTTATTAGATTAGAGAATAACTAAGTTACATAGACAAAGTGGAAAGAGACTTATAGGCAATCGACAAACAAAAAGGGCCCTTGAGAATCCCTTAAAAATATTAGATCAATTGTTTTAAAAATTGAAGTAATATTTAATTAGATGGTAAGTCAACCATATAAATATTATGAACTATTTTTTCAACAATGCAAAAAAGATGAATATAGAAAGAATAAAGTTTCTTGTGTAAGTTTTTGAGAAATTGATCTAGGCATAAGTGAAGAAGGCTATGTCTCCTAGATTGTATATATATATAATGTGCAGTTATATGAATTTTATAGAAGCTCATTAGTTAGAGCAATCTTTCTCGTGACATTGATATGTATCTCCGGAATACACTCAAATAAAGTGAAACTTAATGTGTAGAAGAAATAGGTAAGGAAATACTTAGCAATAAAACTAAATCGACTAGGTGACAAGCTTTAGCACCATAGACGGCCTAAACTTGTATCTGTAGAATGATATATAGAACTATCATAAGCAAACAAAGAAATAAGTAAGATAAATCTTAAATTTTCTCCTACTACACACACCAAGGAAATATATCTGTAGTTATAATAAGTTATAATAATATATCTGTTATATATAATTATATAACACTTTATATATTTAGCTTTTATAATATAGAGTATAACAGTTTATAAATTATATCTATTATATTAAAATTGAATTTAAATGTAAAAAATAATTTCTAAATTTTTATAGGTTTAAAAATAAAATTAAAATATCAAAAATTATTTTAATTTCTCAAATATATTTTTTTTAAAATCAAATAATTAAATTTAAATTTATATTTTAAAAAAAATTAAAAATAATCTAATATTTCCAAGAATATAATTTTATATATTCCAACAACATTTTTGAAATTAAAAAAAAATAAATATACTAAAATATGATTTTATCTTTGAGCTTTTTAAATTATTTTAGAATTTTATATTTAGTTTAAAATTTTTTTATTAATTTTATACTTTATTTATTTTTTAAAAATAATTATTTTAATAATTACTTTCATAATTTTTAAATAATTTTAAAATTTAATTAATTTAATAATTAAAAATAACTTTAAATTTTAAAACATAACCATTTATATCAATCAAATATTAATAAACATTTAATTAATATATACTTTATTTAAAATATATATATATCGAAACTGTATCAATACAACACAATACAATACGGAAACTGCATCGTTCCTATGTAGAACCGATACTCCGATATGTCACGAAATTTTAAACTTTGATATGAAAATTATTCGATTTTATCATTGCTAACTAAGTCTTCTTTGAGATTTCTCTTCCTCGAGTAATGTTCGAATTTGTCATGGTCTTATAAGGCATTTACTGCTCATATATGTACATGTTGATACCATCTTAATCACGTCCTTAGAGTTTTCTCTTAATAGGCATAGCCCGATTTTATCTCTAATATTTTTATTTCTTATCCGTACATTCCCTTAACATCTTCATCACTATGACTCTGCACGTGTGCTCGTTCATAACCCAACATCCAACTTCATATAAAATATAAAGTCTTTCTCTTTAAACTTGGGACTGCGTGATCACAAAAAACAACTGATGCCCTCCTCCAATTCAACCAATCTACTAGTATCCTATGTAAAGCATCTGTATCAACCCCTCCACCATCCTTTTGACAAAAGTGAATCTAAATATTTAAAACTCACAGTTATAAATAACTCATCATCTACTATCTTAACATTATCTTGCTATGCCCACTACTACAAAATTAAATTTTATATAATAAAACCTTTTACTTTTAATATTTCCTACCAACATTCGAGTTTAACATTTACTTTTTCACGTCTCATTAACCAAAATAATATTATCTACAAATAATATACACCATGATAACACGTCTTGTATGTATCTAGTAAGTTCATCCATAACTAGTATAAAAAGTATAGACTTAGAATTAATCTTTAATATAACTCTATCTTTATAGAAAATATTTCGATTATTCGCCACTAATCTTGACTCTTGACATTACATTTTAATACATATCCTTAATTATTTCAATATACGTTATGTAAGCATGTTGTCTTTCTAGAATTCTCCGTATAATTTCCCTTCATTCATAAATTTTTTGTCAATGAATATCTTGTGTTATTTGAGAAAATATAGATTCTATCTTTAACCTTTTAGACATGAATCTCAATTGATTTTCAATTACTTCTCTCCTTAATTTTATTTAATCACTCTTTCCAAAAGTTTTATAGTATGGCACATTGCTTAATGCCCTAGTCATTTGCACAATATTAAATATCTCCTTTGTTTTTATACAAGAAACTAAAGTACTTACCCTCAACTCATTAAATTTTTTTTTTCATTTTCAATATTAAATTAAACAATTTCGTAAGTCATTCAATACTTTATTTCACCGGGCCCTCTCAATTGTATAAGCTCTTGCTTAAGGGAATACAAGACAGAAGAATGAGTGAAGTTTGTCATAGATCAAGTGTCCCGCTCACCGATTAGACGGGTCAGATCACATCTCAAGCATGTTGTGCACATCACGAGGATGTCGCACACATCTCAAGAATGTCATACTCGTCCGATCGGTGAGGGGGCAGGATAGAGGATCCGAACATTATGGCAGGTACCAATGACAATTCTTGTGTTGCAAAGAATGAGAGAAGGGAACAAAATTATTGAGCCAATTGAAAAGTCATTATAGCCAAAATATAATTCAACACCAGAGATCCTAAGTCGTCCTATAGATCAACACTCCTTCCTTTTATACACCAACAATGAGGTTGGTTCAATATAAAATATGATTTGCCTTCCTAAAACAATCCAACAAACACTAAATAAGTCTAAACAATTCTTTAAAAAACTTAATAAAAGTTTCTATACTAAAGCTTAATTGTGTCACATAATCAATTAACAAATAATCACAAAAAAGATATACCCCAGTCCCCCCCCCCAAAAAAAAATATAAATAAATAAATAAATTTCAAGATAGGTGTTGGGCTTAGGTTATGCTAATCTAGTTTACTCACTTGCATGTGAGAAGTGTTAGAAAAAAAATCCCTAACCACTTGAACTTTAGGATGATGGTGGACCAATAAAATATAGGGAATGAACTTTAATCAACCAGCAATCATGTCATGTTTATCAACCTTAGAAGAGTTAACGTGGGGACCTATTTTCTATTTCAAATATCAACTTTAAAATGGTTATGTCACCAAAAAGAATATTATTCAATTAGCCTGCATTGTTTGCATGAGAAGTAATATGCAAGTATAATTTTCTATTTTCTCTAACATCAATTCACTAGCAAACAACTATATTCGATAGATTTTAAATGTTAGGATTGAATTTTTAAATCAAACCAGAGTTAGAAATTGCCAATCTTTCATAGTGATGGGTATAAAATAGGATTTTTCCTACTAATATCTAACAGAAACCAAATGAGAGAATTAAATATATAAGATAAATACATATGCTCACCTCATAAAGACAAAAGCATAAAATGAGTTAAAACAGAAGCATAAATCAATAGTATTGACATTTGATTAAGCTACAAAACCATTCCTTAATATTATTCAACACTATATAGTCACACAAAACCAGTACTCACTGGCTTTCTCTGTCAGAAGAAGAGGCATTCCTTCCATTGTCTGAGGCAGGCATTGTAGAAAAAACCTTGTTTCCATTTGCTGTTGGAGGATCTTGCTGTTCAATTAAGAGAGCTAGTTAATTCAGGATTGACAATTACTTAAACGACCCAGTACAGTATCCTAAAATTGGTTTTAGAGAAAGAATATCACAGCATA
>JBBPFQ010000075.1:6602180-6616119 GCA_037974815.1 Kaempferia elegans
TTCAATACCACATGACTTTTTAAAACTCTATAAAAATCTAATTTGGATACCACTAAATTTCTATAGAGTTTATAAAAGTCTAGATTGAATACACCTACACTTTTAAAATCTACAAAAGTAATTGAAAGTAATTAAAAGTCCAAGATTGAATACACCTCTGTTAGATACTTAAAAATAAAAATAAAAATAAAAAATAAAAAATAAATAAAATATTGAAAAGATTTCATAAAAATTATAATATATATTATATTATAAAAATAATTGTATTATTTTATTTTAAAATTATTATTATTATTATTTAAAAAATTTGGTTGAGTTTGAATTGGGTCCAAGCCTGTCCATGCGGCCGACTCGTAGTCATAAAATGATCCGGCCTATGATAGACCGTGTCAGTCCAGCGTGACATTCCGCATTTGGGCCGGCAGTTTTACCTATTGCCTATTAAGAAGAAGCCGTAGCAAACCCTTGGTTGCACCAACTCCCGTATCATACTTGTTGATGAGCAGATCCCTACGATCAAACTTGAAGAAGACCAGGATCGGAGATCGATGTCGGATCCGCTCGATGCTCTGAGAGCCTTAATGGCTTCTCACTCCCCGCCCCTAGACGCCCTTGTCGTACCTTCCGAGGACAATCACCAGGTCACCACTTCTATCCCCGCTTCATTCTCTCATAGGATTTCAGTTTTGCTGGCATTTAAATTTGAATTTGTTTCTTGAATTTTCGATATGATGAATTTCCCTTTTCGCAATCAGCCTCTGTGGTTTATCTACAAATCCCTACGTTTCCGGTTTTCTCGTTCTTCGTATATAATTTACTTTTTATAGAAAGTAATTTTCTCGATCCACAGAGTGAATACGTCTCTGCGCGGGACAAGCGGAGGGCTTTTGTTTCTGGATTTACTGGTAGTGCTGGTGAGTTTAATTTCTCCATTTCACCAGCATTGTCTCTTCTTCAAGAAAATCAGAGCTTGTATGTTGATCAAATACGGTGTTTAATGTGTTTGAATAGGCTTGCTTTTGATTTTTTGTCACGCTTGTGGACAATCGCTTTACCTTGGCAAAACTGTCATGTACAATATGATAGAATTTGCGGAGAAATAAAATTTTATTCGATGTTAATAATACATTTATTACATCATTTCATGGTAGTTATAATGTAGTGGTAGAAGAAAATGCAGAAAGAAGATGCTAAATGTGTGTGTGTGCGCGCGCGCGCCAAAGGAAATTGGAGGTGAATTGGCTAAGAATTAGAGTAAATCAGACAGATAATATCATATGGTTTCTTTCCTTTCACACCTGCTTAGAGCAAATCAGACAGATATTATCATATTGTTTCTTTCCTTTCACACCTGCTTAATTTGAAACAGTTGCAAGCAGCCTGGAATGCTGATTAGTATTGATTTGCAAGTTTTGACCAATTGCAGCCATGAATGGATGAGTTGGATAGCCTAGTCTGATTTGATTTTGCCCAATTGCAACCATGAATGGTGTGTGTGTGTGTGTGTGTGTGTGTGTGTGTGTGTATTATGATAAAGCTAAAGGAAATTGGAGGTGAATTGGGTTAGAATTAGAGCAAATCAGACAGATAATATCATATGGTTTCTTTCCTTTCACACCTGCTTAATTTGAAGTAGTTGCAAGCAGCCTGGAATGCTGATGAGTATTGATTTGCAAGTTTTGACCAATTGCAACCATGAATGGATGAGTTGGATAAGAATTGGCCTAGTTTGATTTGATTTTACTCAATTTTTGGGCATATAAAGTGAACAACAGTCGAAAGGAAAAACAGTAACAGAAGCCTTTAAAAAAAAGCAAAACTTGATTGGAAATCAGTGAAAATAATAAGCCTCAAGCAAAATTGTGTGATACCAGATGTGCTGATGCGTTGATGACTTGATGAAACAACCATGATGGCTAGTTTGAGCTTGTTAGTGTTTGGTGGTAGTAGGTCCACTACTTGGTCTCTACTGAGGTTATGAGGGATCTTGTCTCTTGATTGCATGACGGGGGAGAGACAACATAGGAGATGAGGAAATATGAGGCACTAAATAAGGTGTTAGACAAGATATTATGGTTCTTTGATTAGATATTTATATTTTATATGGAATATAAATTAACTTTTATTTTAATAAATATATAATAACACAATATATGTGAAATTGATTCTAGTCACATACAATTAATTAACAATTTTATTATTAACTTAGTCAAATTAATATTTTTTTAATAATATATGATAAATTGTTGAGGGAAAACATTGGAATAGTTAATACATTTTAATTATTATCAATAATTTAGTTTCATATCTTGAAGTTAAATAATTTATATTTATGTAATTAAAAAAATTTAGTGATAAATTTATTTGAAATAATAATTATTACTAATTTTAATGTCAATTAACAAATATAATTATTATAATTATACAAACATTGCTAGTACTTAATATATTAACTATTATTATAATTCACTATTAAAATAGTACTTATAATAAATCAAATAACATTAAAGATTGTAAATATTAGTACTTATATTCTGAATGTTACTAGATAATATCAAAAATATTTTAATTTGTTTTGAGAACTTATATTTTTGCCCTAGAAAAATTATAAGAGGGGCCATAATAGATCAGAAGTTATGAGATTCCATGAATTTGTTTCTTCTTTTTCCTAACCAATTAGGATATTCTTTGCTTTGCTTTTATGTGTTTCAGACAATTAGTTATAATAAGTATCTAATAACAAGGGTGTGCACGATGCGGGATTCTGGGGAAAGGTCAAACCACATTGGGTCTATTGTACGCATCCTTACCTTGCATTTTGCAAGAGGCTTTATCTGTTACTCGAATATGTGACCTTATCATGGCAACAACTTTTGATGTTATCATTAACAAGCATCTAATAGGGCCTTAAAAATTGATGTTATCATTAACCACATTCATTTGGTAGTAGAGAACAATAAGAGTGAATGGAATAACATGCACAACTACATTCTGATGGTTGTATGAACTAGTGATTCAGACTGAAATATGCTATTTTTGTTTGTAGAACCATGTAGGTATAGAAACTTATTATATGGTTACTTCAAATTATGATGTCTTGTAGTTCTTACAAGGATGTGTGGACATGTCCACACGAGATGTACAAAATAAGAAATGAGAGTATTAGAGAGAAAATCAGCGTTGCATCGATTGAGGGAAAACTCCGAGAGATACGTTTAAGATTATACGGGCATGTATTTAGACACCGATAAATGCTCTAATTAGGCGATGTGAAATTATGACAAATACACATATCAAACGAGGAAGAGGAAGACCAAAAAAGACTTGATTTGCAATAATAAAATAAGATAAAATTTATTTAAGTATAGATGATGATCTAGTAGGAGATAGAGCTCAATAGCGTAAAAGGATCCATATAGCCGACCCCACCTAATAGGATAAGGCTTGGTGGTTGTTGTTGTACTTATATGCTATGTGGTGATCTATTCACATATGCAATTTCATTTGCTTCTAAAATGCCTTTAGAATATTTCTATGATTGTGATTGTGAATGCACTTGGGTAATTTTTTTTCTACTTCTTTTATACTTATGAAAGATTTTTAGAAGGAATGGGCTAGCATCACTTTCTAAACATGGGATGTTCATGGACAAAATTGACTATAGACATAATAGGTACATTAGGAAGTCATGCATACATATATTTCTTTGATATTGTCTAGGCATTTTTGCTCTTTCCTTTGGTTCAATGTATCAAAATTGTACTAGGCTAGCTAATTCAATTCTCAATTTTGGTTCGGTCAAATAGTGAACAAATTAAACTAATTAAATATTCAAATTTCATCATCATCTTATTAATAAAACTCATTTTTTTCAAAACCTCGTTCAACTTGTTGGAGTAATGGAAATGCAAATTTGTGGGCAAGTGGTGACTGATTCAACACAATATTCCTTTTTTGGTTCATGAAAAATTTCTAATTTCAGGTTTTAATTTTTAGAAAATAACATCAAGTTGTTGAAAATTGGAAAAAAACTATTTATTGCAATATCCACAAAAAGTCAATTTTAAATGTTATTCTATGTATCTTTTCAACTTTTCAATTCTATTTTTTGAGGGTTTAAATTTCATTCTGACTTGGGGTTTCAATTCCTAGTTGTAACAAGATGTGCTCATCGTGTTGGGTGTTGATGGCTTTGCTGAGCTCCAACCGTGGAGTAGGTAGTGGAGAAGAAATATGCAATGGAGTTATTTTGTAACCGTAGACACCCTAATGGATAGATTAAAACCCTTGTGGAAGTCATCACTTTACAGAAGTTTGTCTTGTGAAAGTCATCACGTTCTTCAAAAGTCATTGCTTCTCTTCACATAAGTCATCGGCTCGCCATGCCACCTTTAAGAAGTCCTTTGTATCGTTGTGTTGCCTTCACGGAAGTCATCATGTTGTCTTGTGAAAATCGTTGGCTCATGTGTTGCCTTGCAGAAGCCCTCCACCTTGCGGAAACCATTGTAGTGGTCATGCCGCTAATCGTCTTATAAACCCTCGAGTTGTTTTCATTCATCTTGAAGAGTTTTGCTGGCTGATAGGCAAAACAAGATGGTTAGCTTGTGTCTACTAGCACAAAATCATATTTTATACCATCCCATTTTTAAGATAAAAAGAAAAGTTTCAGAACCTCAACCAAATGTTTAATGTTTTCAATATTAGGATCCATTTAAATGTTTGACTTTACCAAGGTATTTTGTGTCGTTTGACATGCCACTTAGTAGTACTTGGCACTTGCAATAACTTATTAGTCATTTTTTGATTTCTAGCTATGTAGTGTGACATCCCCCTTACCATTTAAAATTTCAATTAGTAGAGGCAAGTGACTTGTTATTATTACCTTCCTAATGATTTCTGCATTGCTTTTGAGCTGCACGGAATGATCTGAAATTCATTGATCAATGTGAATTTTCCTGTCCTCTATACTTTGTTTTGGAATGTTGATGGCAGTGGATCAGCTGTAGTTAGATTCGATCCACCAACAGGTTGATGTTCTGCATAGTTTTATATGTTTTAACCTGTCATATGTTAATGTTCTTCATTCCAATTTCATGTCTTAGCAAGTCATCTTGTATGTATATATTTTTTACTTGGTAAAACTGCTTGTAGATAAAATTTAGTTAGATGTGACTTTGCTTGTATTGTTGATATTGTTATATATTCTCCTCGTCATGTTATATTTGAATATCTCTGTGAATTGAGATCTTTCTTTGTAACTAGATACTTCTGTATTATCAATAGGTTTGGCTCTTATAACAATAAATGAAGCCTTTCTTTGGACCGATGGACGGTATTTCTTACAAGCAACACAACAATTGAGTATTAGATGGAAACTTATGCGAATTGGAGAAGACCCAACTGTTGAAAATTGGATTGCAGAAGTAAGACATTGCATTTTTGAGTACATTTATATTTATTGCCCCAGATTTGTCTTCTGTAGCTTGTGTCTTTAGTGAATGACTAAAAAGCAGTTGCTACAGCATCTTTGTTTGTCAGCAAACCAAAACATGTGGATCATGCATCTCACACACACGTATCCAAGTAAACTCAGGTTTAGGATTTGTTTTCTAAATTTTTTCCCAATTCTCCTTTTCCATTAAACAAAAAATTTTTGAAAATTTGTTCCATAATAGTGTTTTAGGTTTAATTAAAAGAAACTATACCTAATTTTTCTTTTTATGAAAAGTTTTTGTTTAAAAAATCTGATTAGTTACCCTTTTGTCAGTCACATACTGTTTTTCCTTCACTAAAAGAAAATTGAAGAATTGTAGAAGTAATTTTCCAAAAGGACTATCCATCATCATTTATCATCAAAAAATAATGTAATTGACCCATGGGCATTGTGCATTGGTAAAACACTTAGAGGACTAATAAATGAATCAGGGTTCAAATCCCAAATGTAACGAACATGGTGGAGGTCGACTTTTGAGTGTGCATAAGTTGTGCTTTGGATTTACTTAGTAGGCGAACTCGGGGGAAGGCCATCTCTAGGATTAGTCAGGTGAAGTCCGGACACCTGGATAATAATAAAAAAATAGTTTAATTGTAAAGTGCTATAATAGTGTTTTATTTGTCAGTTTATGTGATTTGTATGATAATTCTTAATGTTTAATTCTGTTTCCCTTTGATGGTGGTATCGACATGTTATCAGAACCTGCCAAACAATGCTGCTATTGGAACAGATCCATGGTGTGTTTCTGCAGAAACATCTCAGAGATGGGAGCTGGCTTTCTTGAAGAAGAATCAAAAGTTAATTCAGTTATCCACTAATATGGTTGATTTAGTATGGAAGGACCGTCCTCCTGCTGAAATTCGACCTATTAACATATACCCTTTGGAATTTGCTGGTTCTACTGTAGCAGATAAATTAAAAAATCTGAGAGAAAAGTTATTACACGAAAAATCTTTTGGTATTATCATCACTGCCCTTGATGAGGTATTTTCCTTCTGCACTTCTGTTCCTCCATAGTTAATACCTTTTGAGTGCCTTCTGTGTAGTGCTCTTGTAGGCTTGTAGCTGCTGTGACTATTTACCTATTCTTGATGATGACAGTCTTAATTCTTTTTTCTCGTCATTTGGAAATGATCAGGTTGCTTGGTTATACAATATTCGTGGTAGTGATGTCGATTACTCTCCAGTTGTTCATGCATATGCTGTTGTAACTTTGGACTCAGCGTTCTTTTATGTAGATAAGAGAAAAGTATCTTCAGAGGTCAGAGATCCTTTAGCTTTTATTATAATAGCCTCACTCAATTCCTATCTGCAGTTTAGAGATTTAACCGTTTCTTTGCCTTAAATTGATAAACAATCAGCATTCATTTACATTATAGATACATGTTGAAACCACACAACAAAAACATTAGTGTGACCTGGTAACATTCTGTAGGGTATATAAGTTCCTGGAGTCATGTTTTCTTTTGAGTAACTTTGTATTTTTAAATTAATTTTGTTTGGTAATTTGATTATCATCTTCTGACCACTTGTTCACAGGTAATATTATCTCATTTAGGTATATCTTTTCTAACAGTATATTTTCTAACGGTAATAAATGTTCAGATTGGGAATAAATCACATAAAAATGGTTTAATTATTTATTTAATATGTATCTGAGAATCACCCTCTCTCTTTTCATATGTTTGATGGATAATCTAAACCCAGAAATTTGGGTTTGGAGCATCATTTTTTCCATTTAAAGTTTAGCTTGTGCTTTTGACTGTGGGTGAATGTGACCCGATTCAACTTGTGAACACATCTTTAAAGGACATATTGGAACTTGGAAGCCTCACGAATCAAAAGATCTTCTGGCATCACCATCGTATCCATATCTCTAATCTAACAACTTTGGGCAGTGTTCAAACAATAATTGAGAAAAATTCTGAAGTGGAGAGTGAAAGGTAGAGTCAAATCAAACCCTTCTAGGCTGTTAACACACCTTTTTTCATGTTGCTTTTAACTAGGAGTATTTAAAGAACTTACTTACGCACATGTCTCCTTTGTTGTATGTTGTAATAGCATGTTTCCTTGCATCCAAATGACATCTTTTATTGTTTTCCTTTTCTGTTGTCTATTACAGGTACTTCAGTATATGCTAGAAAATGGAATTAATGTGCGGGATTATGACATTGTTGCCTCTGATGTAAGCTTACTTGCATCTGGACAACTAACAACGAGTTTATCCGGAGCTAAATCCCATGAAGCTAGCAGAGATGCTAGTAATGTTCAAGCAAAGGGTGACAATGCTGAGGAAGAGATGAAAAATAATGTCATATGGATTGATCATTTCTCATGCAACCTTGCTCTTTTCTCAAAATTGTACCCTAATCAAGTTTTAATGCAGCAATCACCTTTGGCCCTGGCAAAAGCTGTTAAGGTAAATTTATGAAGACTACAAAGCTCTGAACTTTAGATTGGGAGGATTGTCTTAGTCCCATATAAAATGACAAATCTGCCAATCAATTAGTTACCTACTTTTTCATTTAAATTTTATGACAATTAAATGTTCGGAAACTTAAACGAGTTTTTGTTTTTTTTTCATTGAATTTGAATTTTGTTGTCATGCCTGATGATGAATTTTTCTTCTTTTTTAAATGTGAATTGAACTATGCAAAACTTGTGGCACACAAAGGTTCACTACCTACAGCTAGGAAAGTGAAAGTAAACTTCAAATATGATGCCTGTTAACCCTGTTTGCTCTCTAGTTTTATATTGCAAATAAGTCTTTCATTTTTCATTTTTCTTGTTTTAGTGGTCATGATATCAAAATGCAAACTTTGTGGAATTGATAATGCAACTGCACAAGTCATGCTTCAATGAGTCACTATCTCATAGGATTAAGCTCTTTTGGTGTACGTGATGCTCACCTAATTACCTAAGAATAAATATATCGAGATCTCAAATGAACCATAGAAACACAGTAATTATTGAGCAAAACCTTGCAATTGTAAGTATACAAAGGACTACTTAAAAATATCCTTAATTGATTACATATTTGATTGACTTTTCCTATTATTTTCACATTGCACAAGAGTGGTGATAACTCTGTGATGGCATTCTCTTCAACTCTAGTTTTCTTCGACATTGCATTTCTTTATGAATCTTCACATGATTCATTATCACAATAATTGCTCATTTTTTAAAATCTCATTCTATGTCACATATTGACAGTTGATTGGAGTGTGGAATGTGGTCATTACATGTTAGTGGTGTAGAACCCTATGTTATTCCTTCTGTGGACTCTAATAAGAGCAAAGGAGGAACTTATCCAGAAGATTATTTGTAATCTTTAAAATCTGGAGCCATACTAGTGTTTTGGTATTTGATAAGAAATATACAATTTTCGTATTTATTTTGAAAATATAAATATATATCAATTAGATAATTTATTTCTATTATTTAAGGACAATAGGGTATAAATTATTACAATATTCCACCACCTCATCAAAAGGAGTGTTGTACATTGGATGAGAGCATGCAATATCCTTTTAAGACCAACTCTTAGTTTCTTCTTTTTGTATTTTACTAATCTTGCAGAATAAAAACACTTATTTGGTTTCTTTTCTTTCTTATGAATTTTGTTTGTAATATTCCAAATGCAGAATCCAACTGAACTGGATGGTTTAAGGAAGGCACATATTCGTGATGGTGCAGCTGTTGTCCAATATCTTGTTTGGCTGGATATCCAGGTAAGGTGCTGCGAGGTTGTCTTTTTATGCCTTTTTGTGCAGAAAATAACTACTGTGTTACTTGAAAAATTGATTACAAGAACAACCTCATCCAAAATCACCCAGCCACATTGATATGACATAACAAGATAAGAGAATCAGTATATTTCACCTCAATCCTCAAACTAGATAAAGAAAAAATAAACATAAAACAAATAGTGGTTCTTATGGTGCTTCATTTTGAGTACCTCATTCTGGTTCTTGCGGTGCTTAATGGGAGTTCATCCCAAAATGTTGAAACTTGAAACAAACACTTAATGGTGATATTGACAGGGTGACTCATATCTGAATGAAGGCCAATGCGAGGGATGTCATGGAAGAAAAATCTGTTAAGGTTTTTAGATAATTTTCTTAAGGTTTTTCATAAGATAATTTTCTTATGGTTTTTCATAACAAAATTCTATTATGGTTTTTCATAACAAAATTCTGTTACGGTTTTTCATAACATAATTCTGTTACGGTTTTATCGGTTTTGTGGTTTAGGCACTATTTATAGGGATTATTGTAAATCTATTATATCATGAGAATCATTGCATGTGTTTCTCTTGCGTAGAGAGAATAATAATAAAGCTTCAGCCGTTTTTGTGGAGTAGGCATGCTGCCGAACCACACTAACTCTTCTCCCTCTTCTTCTTCCTCCTTGTGATTGCTCTTTCTTGCACGTCTGTTTCATTGCTTTGCGCGATCTCTTTCTCTCTCTCTTCTTCCGCGATTAGTGGTTGAGAGATGTTTGATATGGTATAATTGGTATCAAAGCGAAGCTTTGGTGGATTTCTTCAACATACTGGGTATGACTTATGCGAAGTTTGATATGGTGAAGTTTAATGGAACCGGTAATTTCGGATTATGGCAGAGAAGGACCAAGGACTTGTTGGTGTAACAATCATGGTGAAGGTGCCTGGAGAAAGGAAATCGGAAAGCATGGAGATATCAGATTGGGAAGAACTTCAGGCGAAGACAGTAACAACAATCAAGCTTTGTCTTACGGATGATGTGATGTACCATGTCATAGATGAGCAATCACCGGTGGCAGTTTGGCAAAAGCTGGAAAACCGGTACATGTTAAAGTCGTTGGCAAACAAGATGTATCTTAAGCAGAAATTATTCGTACTGAAGCTGATAGAGGGAACTGATCCAACACATCAACGTATTCAACTAAATTGTGAGCGATATGAAGCGGGTTGATGTGAAGATCGAAGACAAGGCGCCGATGCAACTGAATTCTCTACCTTCACTTCCTACGTACGAGAATTTGGTTACTACTTTAATTTGGTGTAAGAAAACTCTTAAATTAGAGGAGATCACATGTGCGTTGTTGGGTTTTCACCAAAGGAAGAAAACAAGCGATGAAACTTCTTAAGGAGGACTTGTGGTAAATAGCAACCAAAAGCGTGGTAGGAGCAAATCTCGACATGAATCGGGTAACAACAAGAAGACTCGTTCTAAGTCTAGAAGGAAGAAGGTGATCATGTGCTATAAGTATGGAGGCAAAGGTTATATGAAGAGAGATTATCTAGAGATAAAATAACATGTTGCAGAGAACGAAGGTAGTTCGACAAAGTCTGCAAACATAGTTGAAGAGAATTCAAAGAGCGGTGATAGAGATATGCTATTAGTTATGTCGACTTTGGAGCAACTGACGAATGCATGGATCTTAGACTCTGCATGTTTATGTCATATGACTCCAAATAAGGAGTGGTTTGATACCTATAGGGCAGTGGATTTTGGTTTACTGTTGATGGAAAACGACGTGTCATGCAGACTTATCAGCATAGGGAACGTCAGAATCAAGATGTTTGATGATGTGATCAGAACTCTTTGTTGTTAGATATATACCAGAGCTAAGGAAGAACTTGATCTTACTAGGCACTAGATGGTATTGGTTATAGTTACAAATTAGTGAGCGGGTGATAAAAGTTAGAAAGAGAGCTTTGACAATAATGAAAGGGCAAAAGTTAGCAGGGAACATCTACAAGTTAATAGGGGCTATAGTTGTAGGTGGAGTTGCCTTAGTGGAGTCTGAATTAGATAATACTGTTTTGTGGCATATGCGACTAGGACATATAGGTGAACGTGGGATGCTAGAACTTCCCAATAGAGATTTCTTGAAGGGTATTAAGATGTGCAAACTTGAATTTTGCAAATTTTGTGTTATTGGGAAATAGAGCAAAGTGCAATTCAAGATAACATATAAGATGGAGGGGATTTTGGGCTATGCAGTGTAGCATCACGTGGAGGGCACTTGTATTTTGTGAGTTTTACTGATGATTACCCATGAAAGGTTTGTATATACTTTATGCGTCACGAGTCGGAAACTTTTACTAAGTTTAAACAGGGGAAAACTGAAGTGGAGAACTAGACCAAATGGAAAATTAAATGCCTTAGGTCAGATAATGAGAGTGAGTACACAAATTCAAACCTTTAGGAATTTTGTGAGCAGTATGGGGGGATAATGAGACATTTCTCGATTCACAGGACACGTCAGCAGAACAGGGTGGCAGAAAGGTTGAACATAACAATCATTGAGAAGACAAAATGTCTCAGGGTGAATATAGGCTAGCAAAGAATTTTTGGGCGGAAGCAGTTAACACGATATGTTATCTCATTAACAGATCACCGCAGTACTACAAGGCAAAGTGTCAAAAGAAGTATGGATAAGAATTCAGTAGAGTACTCTTATCTTCAAGTTTTTGGATGCCCATCCTATATGCACATATCTAATGAGTAAAGATTAAAGCTGGATGCAAAGTCAAAACAGTCCATTTTTCTAGCTTTGGGATATTAAGGCAATCAAGTGGTGATCAACAGAGATGTGTTTGACGCAAAGGACATGCTATAGTGTACTCAGGTAGAAGGAAAGGAAACACCACATAACAACATGGAGAAAGATGTTGTGCGGGTGGAGCTAGAGACTCATGACTCCAATGATTCTAGCTCAGAGCACATAGAGCATTACACTGTAACAGGTGACAGAATGAGACGAGTTGTAAAACCACCTACCAGATACAGATTCGAAGACTTGATATCTTATGCGCTTATCACTAGTAGTAGAGACCCTACATCTTTTCAGGAGGCACTACACAATTTTGAGAAGGACAAATGGATGGGTGCTATGGCGGAGGAAATGGAGTCGTTGCATAAGAACCAAATGTGGGATCTAGTGGAACTTTTTGAAGGAAAGTGAGTTATAAGGTGTAAGTGGGTATTCAAGAAGAAAGAAGCAATGCCAGAGGGAGAAGAAGTGTAGTTCAATTCTCAATTAGTAGCAAAGGGGTATTCACAGAGAAAGGGGATTGCCTATGAAGAGATTCTCTTCAGACATACATCAATTAGAGTGGTATTAACTTTAGTGGCACATCACGATTTGCAGCTGGAGCAAATGAATGTGAAGACATTTCTTCATGGTAATTTGGAGGAGCAGATTTTTATATCACAACCTGAGGGATTTAGTCGGCTCGGACAACAACAATTGGTTTGTAAGTTCAAGAAATCACTCTATGAATTGGTACAAACATTTTGATTCATCCATAATTCAAAACGGATATAGGAGATGTGAGTATGATTGCTGCATATATGTGAGAGCTTTGAAGATAAATCACTGATTTTCTTACTACTATACATGCATGACATGCTAATTGTTGCGAAGAAAATGAATGAGGTCGACAAATTGAAGAGGCTACTAAGCAAGGAATTTGATATGAGAGATTTGGGAGAGGCCTAAAAGATTCTTTGGATGGAGATTCACAGGGATAGAGCTGTAGGAAGGAATACTATACTTGTCTCAACGTCGTTATGTGGAGAAGGTGTTGGATAGGTTCAACATGAAGAAGCAAATCCAGTGAGCACACCCCTGGCACTTTACTTCAAGTTATCCCATACGCAAAGAGGGAAGAGGAGATCCAAGATATGTCAAAGGTTCTTTATGCTAGTATAGTTTGTCTGATGTATGCTATGATTTGCATAAGATCAGATTTGGTGCAAGCAGTTAGTATGGTGAATAAGTTTCTCTCAAATCCTTAGTTTCTCTCAAATCCTAGTCGACCACATTGGGATGCAGTGAAGTGAATTGTCATATACTTGAGAAATATAACTGATTGTGACATTATGTTCAGTAGACAACTGGAAGATCTTTCAGTTGTTGGTACGTAGATGCAGATTATGTTGAAGATTTAGATGACAGGAGGTCTACTACAACACACGTGTTTACTGTGGCAGGAGGACCGATTTGTTGGAAGTCTATGATACAATCTATTGTTGCATTGTCTACTACGAAGTCGGAGTACATGAAAACAGCTGAAGCAGCAAACTTTATGACTTATAGGATTGGTCAGAGACCTGGGCATTCAGTAAGGTGGAGTTAAGCTTTTATGTGATAGTTAGAGTGCTATTTATTTGGTGAAGAATTAGATGAATCATACGAGAATCAGGTACATTGATGTGAGGTTTCACAAGATCAGAGAGTTGATTGCTTCCCGGGAAATTCAACTTGTGAAGGTTCACACTGCAGACAATGCTGCAGACATGTTGGCAAAACTAGTGACCACATAGAAGTAGGGGTGTAAACGAGCTAAGCTGCTCGTGAGCTATTCGGGTCTCGGTTCCAAAAAAAGTTCGTTCGAGTTCGTTCAATTATGTTAACGAGCCAAGCTCGTGCCTGATTTTGAGCTTGAAAACA